>WTSP01001595.1:0-15167 GCA_025331215.1 Actenoides lindsayi | reverse complement strand
CCTGGCACCATTGCAGGGGAGGTTGGCCGGGGCTCTGAGCACCCTGCTCTAGTTGCAGATGTCCCTGCTCCCTGCAGAGGGGTAGGACAACATGACCTTTAAAGGTCCCTTCCAACCCAAACCATTCTATGTGCCTTCTATGTGATGTTATTCTGGTCTCAGAGTTCTGCAAGGCCTTCAGCATCGGACATTTTTGGCTGTTTTGGCCCTTTACAGAGTTTCCACTTTTCTGTGCAACAAGTGGCACAGAGATTAACCCCGAAAAGCAGCAACTGTGTTAATACCTGCACAGCACCAAGTCTTAATGCCACATGTGTTTCACTAGCAGAGTTTGAAAGCATGCTTGAAAGCACCTTCAAAACCTCTCAACGTACTCAACAGCAACAAGAGTCATCCAGTGATGCACCAGGAAAAAGCTTCCTCCTAACTTAGAGCAAACCTTCGTCAGAAGAGCCTCCTGACAACTCTGCAGCTTGTTGGTCCATCCCCACATAAATGCACGGTCTGATGAACAACCCTGCCCCAGCCAAGCCTGCCTGGAGCACCACTCAGCACAGTGCACCGTACCCACCGTGTGACGAGAGTCCGTCGCACAAGGCACCACAGAAGGGATCTCGTGCTTCTCCCTCCAGTTTTACGTCTACTATAAGATGTCATTTGTGACATCACTTTTCTCTCGGTGCTTTTTCATCATGAGGTGCCTTTACAAAGAGGAACGATGAGAGAAATATTCAGCCGGGCTTGCAAACGAGAGAGGTGAAACCAGAATCACACATGTCAGAAGGAGGCAGAGGCACCAGATGCTGATGTCCTCAAATGCTTTCATTAGATATCATTTGGCAATTGGTGCTGGGAACATAAAACTAGAACAATTGGGGAAGCAAAAAAGAAAAAAAAAAGAAAAAAAAAAAAATACAACCCAAAGGGAAAATCAGAAGTCGGAATTTTAAACAGGAAAAGCATGGCGTCAGGACGGGCGGAAGATAACAGAGTGCTCTGCTGAACACACAAACAAACAAAAAATAACAGAGACAAACTGGCAAAACATTCCTCTGGCTGACTTAACCACTGCTCTGCTCCAGTCACAGGTCCCCAACCAGCGCTGTCCTTTTGTCACTGCTCCAGCATCCTTCCCTGCAGATAACTCTGGGTGGAAGGGATCTCTTTGCTGTTACAGGGGCTTGGTAACAAAAGAGCAACGAGAGAGAAATGTCACGAGCGCAATGAGTAATAGTTCCCCTCTCGTTAGATGAGGATAACACCTCCGACCTCTCCGTGAAGTACTTTCAAACGTATTAGTGAAAAGTTTGAGATAAGGGGTAGGGCACATCAGGGTTCCCGCTGACTGCGGCTGCTTCCACGGGGCAAGGTTTTCCCTTTAAACTCACATCCAAAACACGATGCCAGCGGAGCTGACCGATTCCTCCCGGGCTCGCGGCTCCTAGAAAGCGACGTGCCGCAGCTCCGAGGACCAGCCCCGGTGCGTGGGCCAGAAAAGCCAAATCCCCTGAAGGAGAACCCACCACAGCCACGTCCTCGCTCCTCCATTACCCATGCCACGCTGTCAGTGTCGAGCCATTCACAGGCTTGAACTGCTCTGGCTGAGGTGGCTGTCACGGTTCTACCAGCACAGAAGACTGAGCAGCAAGCGTGGGGTCCATCTCCCCTACAGCTCCTTCGCACCCATCCCTCCCAGCATGCTAAAGCAGACCTCCCAGCTCTTCTCCCAGCAGAGCGACGGCACTCACAATCTTCTGGGGAACCGAGAGAAGCCAAGAAAAGATCTAATGGCAATGGCTGCTCATATAATTAAAGTCTGGGTTACTTTAAAAGACCGAAATCATCTCGAGACCTCAGCAAATCGCCCTGAAGATATGAATAGCAACCTTTAGATCCACAGCCCTACTGACAGCCATCAAGCAGAGATGAGGACAGAGTCCACGATCTCCTGGGGAATGTGGAGTTTATTCCAGTTACTCGAATTGTTCCTAACACCATTTCCCAAACGGCGCTGCGTTCTCAGGAGATGAAGAGAGGACGGCTGTTTATACCGCGCGCGATAACCAAACAGTGCTGGAGAATTATCTTATCTTCCCATCAGGATTCGAATGCGGAGGGTTCCTTTGTAAAGCCCAAATGAGCCCCCTGGAAGTTTTCCCAAACATTGTTTTACACATTATTTTATCCACGGAAGTTAAAGGTCTCTCTTCAAAGAATGGGAAACGTATCACTTCTTTCTCTTCAGATCCCCGTGAGAAATCATCCCAAGTGGAGAAACCAGGGGCACGCTGAGGTCCCTCCTTTGCATACAAGGGGCTCGGCGAGTCACCGTCAATCGCTCACACCGACGGCACTGATACGAAGCCAAAGTCTGAGATGTCATCTGTCTAGCTCCAGAATCCCCGATCCCCACGGATGAGACCTGCTGTCGTGTGCCCAGAGACATCCCGCACCGGATGGGGAGCGCTGGTCAACCTACCCCTGCTGTGGCAAAGGCTTGGCTGATGGTAGCCAAACAAAGGTCTCCTTGGAAACCTCGGACAGTTGGCCACGTTCTGCCTTTCATCGTTTTGCTTTCCCTGCGAGACTGTCCCTCGTAGTAATTTGAGAAAAACAAAAGGGAATATACAGGAAGAACCATAAAGGGAAAATGAACTGAGGAGACTTTAGAAAGGAGCCGGTTGAGTGTCAGGAATAAAGAGCCCCTGCCCCATATACAGCACTTTCAATCACCAGCTCATCAAGTCCTTTCAGTATCCCATAATTTCCTGATCTCCATATTGTAGGTAGGGAAGGAGAGGCCCGGAGAGATGCCATCCCCTGCCCACCAGCATACACAAAGCTGCCTGACATTTGGGAACCGGTGTTTTTGGCAGAACCCAACTTCTCTCTGGACCATCACCGGTGAACGCCGTGGGCAAAACTGGCACGTTTGGCTCTCAGATGATAGCTCCTTATGGTGCTCCTGGTGGTTTTGGTTGTTTTTAAGAAAAGGACGACGATGACAGAAAAATGACCACCACCACCAACTTCTCAGGCGTTTTGAGGGGACAAATTTTCCAGGTAATAATTCATCTGCATGCACCCCACTGATTTTCCATAGACTCAGGTTCTTAACTGCCATCAAAAAAATTTAGCCTTTCCTTGATGTCTCTCAGAAGGACTCAGAAACGTGGGAAAAAAAAAAAAAAAAAAAAGAAGAAAAGAAAAAGAATAACTATAATGACCAAGAAACAGGAAAAGCCATTATATACAGTAATAAAAAGGCTGCTTCCCCCACTGTTCAAAACACGATCGTATTATCTTAGCAACCAGCACGGCAAAGCAGATTTTACCGCAGGAATTGTATAACCATTCCTAAAGAAACGGGAAGGGGAAAGCATTTACTCCTTTCTATATTTTATGACGTGAGAGCTGATAGGATTTGCTGCAGTCGAGGTTGCACATATACAGCCAGAGCGGGTTCCACACTCACTGTTTGTGCATTTTGCTGCCTGGGCGCTGCAGGGCGAGGTAGTTTCCTACTGCTGGTGTTCGAAGGGCCCGAAACCAGAACAGCCTCTCTGTAACGTTCCCAAATGTTGACATGTTTGGTGCCTGTTTGGTCAAGAAAACCTTTGCAACCTCCTGCAGAGTTGTCCGGGGCGCTCTAAATTAATCGGTTGTCCTTGCGCTTCGACTCAGGACTTTCTGCCTGGCTTAATAAAAAGCCCTTCAGGAGAAATATATATACGGGAAAAAACCCCAACCAACCAACAACAACAACAACAAAATGAACCAACCCAGCCCACAGAAAAGTCTTTCTTGCTATATAAAGAGCGCACTCAGATCCTATAGCTTGGAAATGCTCTGCGGCGCTCGCGTTCCGTAACCCGTGCAACGAGAAAAGGGTTAAAGGAGATTTACAACCGTTCGGAGCAATTACGCAGCGCTGCAATTTAATGGTAATTCCAGACAGAGCATCTCTGAACAAGACAGACATGTTGGGAGAGCCACTCACAGGAAGCTCTTCAGGCAAAACATTACATACGCTGTTAATTAGGGTCATTGACTCCTCTGCGGAACGATCCTTATCAAGGACGTGGAGGCAGAGTCAGCACTCTGTCCCCCTGCCCGGATGAAGAGCGCAGGAGAGGACTGGCGATGGCTTGCAGAGGGACACCCAGTTGGGCTTGGGGATGCTGGATGGAGAACTGGGTCCCGTTCGGGTCGGTAAAACATTTTTCCCTGCTTTTTATTGCTTTTCATCGAAGGACCGGGAGCACTGAGAAGATCTTTGACCAAACCCGGCTTTGCTTGAACTGCTAAAGCTGTTTGTTTGCTTTCTGCTCTACCCGGGCAGCAAAAACAGCTTCGCTTTCTGCCTGTCAAACCCTAGCAGGCTGCTGAAATGCTCGAGTGACAAACGTGGCAGGAGGAGGTTTCGGTCTACACAAGACCCCGTTTTCATTGCTTTTTTGCCCTTTTATTTCCCTGCGAGATTTTTCTTCGTGTAGGGGTTCATAAAACATCACCGCACAGCTTAAATCTGAGGCCCACGGTACCTGCCAGTTCTCCTCTCCCTAATTGCTGGGACTGGCCTGCTGAACGCTCAGCATCTGAATAATGAATTACTTATCTTTGCTGTTGAGGCAGAAACGTATTAGGCATTACCAGCTCCAGCCTCAGATTCTTTGACTGGGTTCCAGCTGTAAACATTCAACAGGAAGAGGTTAATTTTTTGATTCGGTTAATATAAATACTGAAAGGTTCCTTACTTCACTGTCCCACATCACTGCAACATACATTCTGTAATTAGAAGCATATTTTTGTGATTTCAAGGTATATTTTGCCAAACCAACAAAAAAGCATCAAACTCCAACACCGATGCCAAAAATACCCACTGTATAATTTATGCCAAATCAACAAAAGTCTTCTTTTGTCCTTCCCAAACCACACTAAAGAACAGTCTGTTAAGAAGTCCAAATGTTAAAGTTCAGGGGAAAAAAAAAAAAAAAAAAAAAGCCCTCTATTATAGAGCACATAAGATAGGGAGGAATAACAAACCCGACCGATTCCAGCGCTGCCGTTTGCGCGAGATGGAAGCGAGTGTCGTGGGCTCTGCCAGGAGTGGTATCTCTCTTTAACCCTGTTCATTCCCCCTTCGCCCCACGCACGCTTCTCCCTCTTTTTCTTGTCTTTATTTATACATATTATTTTTTTTTTTCACCGTTTTCCTAAAGTTTACTGAGCATCTGGAATGTGTAGGCAGCAATCCATGTGTTTGCAGTAAACTTTGAAAGCGGAGCCAATGAGGACCACATGGGCAGGTATCCTGGAAAGCTAACCTGGCTTTCAGGGACTAAGCCAAGACGTCCCCAAAACTATCAGACGCAGATAAATTATGAACAACAACACACAATAAAAGAAATAAAAGAAGAAGAAGAGGAAAGAAAAGAAAAGGAGAGCGTTTTGGTGGTAATGAAGCTTTTCCTTTCCCCGACTTGAAGAAAAAATTTAATTAGAAGTTCGAGCATTTGGTTTTAATTCAGTCTGATGCACAAATGGTTTATTTCCACACGGCATATTTTCATAGTCTACGCAAGAGCCTGCAACTAGGAAGCCATTACAGGCAGTGATTACAGCGTTTACATGCACTTATTATACTTTTGGAAGTAGGGGCAGAATGGATTCGCTCCCACTTCTCCCCGCGCATTAGGGCGGGTCCATGTGCAGTTCATCAGACGGGCTTGGTACAGACAATTAGCAAACCTTTTTAGTTGGTTGGTTGGTTTTGTTTTCTTGTTTTTGTTTTTTTTTTTTTTGTTTTTAAATCAGAGAAATTCAGTAGTCTTTGACGTGTTCCGCGTCGATATCCGAACATGGCATTCGGCCAGCGCGCCCGGCTCGGAATAGGATTTACTTTAGAACATCTGCTAAGTCTTTAACTAACTGCACCATGGCTGGATATTGTTTGGATGAACGTTAGACAATAATGTTCAATCTGGCACCAGCAGAGAGCGAATGATTCATTGCCATGGTAACCACTAATGCAAAGGGTCCCTTAAATAATAATTCCTTATTTACAGCCACATCAAGGATGCTCCAACGCGACCCTAAACCGGCCAAAAATGGAACGGCCTCTTCCTTTTTCAGTGCAAACCTTGTGCTCGCGCGCTCCGTTTTCTGATGCACGGCAAGCGCTGCAAGTCACTCTGGGGGCACTGAACCCAAAGGTCTGGGTTTCAGCAGACCATCAAAGCCAACTGGTCCTCTGCAGCTTTGCCCAATCCCACTGCCCCCATGGCAAAGGGGAGAGCACTGGGAAGGTGTTCATCTGGCAGCGGGTGATGAGGACTCTGGACCGAGGAGGTCCAGAGGCCCTCCAGGGTGTAGAAATTACATTATTTGGAGAACTTCTTAGGCTGAATCAATTGTGCAAAGAGGGCGTGAGGAACAGCTCTGTCTGTAACTGAATCTGACAACGTTTGTTGCATGTAAGTACGAGTAAATATAAAATACTCTACTAGAAACAACAAATTCAGTGCCATCAGCTGACATTTTGGGACCACTATAGACACTGGCACAGGTTGCCCAGAGGAACTGTGGATACCCCCTCCCTGGAACTGTTCAAGGCCAGGCTGGATGGGGCTTTGAGCAACCTGGTCTAGTGGGAGACATCCCTGCCCATGGCAGGGGGTTTGGAGCTAGCCAATCTTGCAGGTCCCTTCCAACCTAAACCATTCTATGATTCTATGACCAAGTAAAAAACCACAGGGATTTTAGGAACAGTGGGATTTTTTATCCATTACAAAGGGTCTTCAACCACTTCTGCAGAACAGGTTTACTTCCACCTATAGTTTTGCACTAGAAAGCTCTCAGAACAGACCTTCAGGAGCACTAGCGTAGGGAGAGCCACAATAGCTTCTGAGGTACAAAGAGCTGGGGCTTGCACACCTACCAACCCTCTGGGCTCGGCTGAGCGGGCAAGGTGGATCACCTGGCTGCCTCCAGAAGCCCACATAAAAAGGCAAGACTTCTTGAATAGGTTCAGTGCTCCACAGGAGCCAGGACCACTGTCTTATGGAGAGGCAAGGGGTGGGATCTGCACAGGAAAATATTCCATGAGACGGAATCTGGGGAGAGAGGCTTATCATCTTTCCAGCCATTTTTGCAAAAATTTCTGATTCATTTCCTGCCGGCTACTGTCGAGAGAGGGTACAGGACTAGCTGGGCCACATCCCAGATCCCGTCTCTGTTCCTAAATACTTAGCTTATCTCTCCGTGTCATGGAGCTGTGATTACATAGCTTGAGGGGCTAAAAATATTGCCAAAAGCTTTAAAAAGAGAGGCACGGTTTTATTTCTTTAACTGCACCGATAACTGGAAATGGTTACAGCAAATCTGGATGAAGCTCTTTGCTGCCTGACATGGGTCCTTTTTGCCAGGGCACCTTTCACCTGCATGTTGAAGAGCTGGCAGAGATGGTGGTGGGGGAAGCAGCAGAGCCATCAGAGTAAACTTTCTGTGGCCACCATTTATCAAACCTGGATTTCTTTAGGCCCGGCACGCTTTGGCTTTGCTCGCAAGCACGGCTTTGGTCAGCAAATTTGATTGAGAAGCCAGAGTAAGAATCTAGGGGCATGTTGACATGGGTGCAAGCCCTTTGCACAGCTAAGCTGGGGGCACCTCCGTGGGCTGCAAGGGCGACTGAGCAGCTACGTGTCCCAGCATCTGTCCCCAGGACAGACGGGCTGTGGGTGAGCAGCGTGCAGCTTGTGGAAAGCACACACCCCCTTCACCCCCAACAACACCTCCATCCATGGTATATAACTGTCCATGATTTCAGTAGCCAGCTGGGAGGGTCAGGCACATTGCACTTGGCAGAGGAGGCGGGGAAAGAGCCAGTGTGAGACCTCTGAACCAGCTCGACCCTGAGGAGAGACGAGCCCGGGACATGCACGGGGGTTGGCTAACACACGTCTGCAAGTGGCATGGGGCAAGGAAACCAGCTGAGATCCCCAAGCTGTTCACCAAGCCATCAGGGCATGGAAAAGCAGGGGCTGCTGATTCCCTGTCACCAAAACCACCGTGAACCTCGTAGCCGGTTCAGAGCTGGAACACGGATTTGAGCGCTAGCAGCACAAAACTGCTGAACTACACCAGGAGTGACCTTTCGCGTTACCTCCAGTACTATTTAGACTGGCTGAGCTTCCCTGGCCCGGCAGCGATCACACAGTCTCCATCTGCCCACTCCAAATTAGAGTTATAGTGTGTGCTGCTGATGCAGTCTCTTGGGTTTGTTTTTTTTCTTGCAATCTTGACTTCATCCCAGCAAGGGCTCCTGTCTCTAACTAGCCGCTGTCAAAACAACTCCAGCGGGGAGATAAGGGAGAGAAGACTTTGAAGAGGCTCCTTCCTGCAAGCTGCTCGCTATCTCCCCAAGACATTTGTCAGCATCCCCTAGGAAGGGCAGCAGACGTGGAGAAGCCAGGAACCATTCCCCCATCTTAAGCCTCCAGTCACATCACAACACGGTATTTAAAATGGCTCGTGAATCCCAGATAAAAAGCAAGCGATTAGCGTCTAGAAGAAAACCTCTGGTTTCTATCACCAGATGTGGCCGTTTCCCATCAGGACAGATATTCATTCATGGAAGGACAAATATTTCTGTCCATTTTTCCCAGCTTTCTTGCTTCCCCGCTCTTCACAGCCACCTTTCTCCTGATTTAAATTAGGCTGTGGCTTTGGAGCATGCCCAAATCCACCCCCAAGAGAAAATAAGACTAGAAAAGGGATGTGATTCATTTGGTAGTTTCCCCTTTCTTTACATCTTGCTTTGAGTGAAGCATCGTCAGACAAAAGCCATCTTCTTCACAAGAGGACGTGCTCCAGGGCCGTTCTGCTTTCCGGTGCCGGTGCGGTTGGTCACTCAGCTGCCTCCGTGGCACAGCGTGGCCAGGGCTTCCCTGCCCTCCCTATCCTGCAGCCCAGCTGGGCCAAAGCAGCTCCCCTTATCTGATAAGTGAATCATGCCCAAACTGGACCAGTTTCTGCCACCAGGGAGAAACTCTCCCTTTGCAGGAGGCTTGTCTGGAATATTGATCACTAGCTCTGAGCCTGAGGTACAGCCGAGGTGCAGCCGTCAACCAGCGCTGCTGCGCTTCTCCAACTGGTTGAGGGTTTGGTTGGTTTTCTTAACAACAGCAAACCACATATTTTGAGTACCAATTTTGAAGTTTAAAACTGTGAAACAAGGAGACTTGGGGGAATATTTCCATCCCAGTTCTCTAGGTACCTGATGAACAGCGTGAGCCCACGAACCACGCTGAACGCAGCACTCGTATTCACTCCTCAATGTTTGATTGTCTGATGGGCTTTAGCTGCAAAGCCTCCTTCTGTTCCTGCTCCGAGATGGGGGTAACAACCATGCTGGTTTGGGAACGGTAATCTTTAAACTCCAGGAGATGCCGTGCTGGGACCAGCATGGCTGCTGGTGAGGCTGAGGCAGGGTGCAGCTGGTTCCCTTGGGAAACCCAACATCTTCTCCAAGCACTCCCTGCTGAGAAGGTCTCCATGGACCAGCTAGCATTTCCCATGGCCAGCAGCGACCACTACTCTCCATCCCACTCTGCACCCCCGTGAGAAACCCGGCACCCAGCAGCATCCTCAAGCCCCCCCAGCACTGAGCAAGCCCCAAACGCATTTTCTCGGGGGCTGGCCGAGCGGAGCTGTGCCTTTGCAGAAGCCTGGCTGGAACCTCAGCGGCTCTCCTCCCAGAGTGACCCCGGGGTGGGTTACAGCAGCAAACGGGAGAGTCCGGGCGCAGGGAACAGGATGGAGGGGTCGCAGCACCTGAGCCCCGGCCCGGCTCCGCAGCCGCAGCCTTTCCTGCCACGGCGCTTCTGAGGGAGCCGCTCGGCCGGAGCCATCACTGTTTTCTTATTTTTAAAATGGGCAAACAAAACACAGGGGTAAGGGGTATTAAAAAAAAACAACGGAGTCTGCAGAGAAAAAAAAGGCCACGGCGCTAAGCGTCTTTCTTTCGCTGCAGCCCATTGTTAAGCGGAGGCCTGCTGTCCCTTTCCCATGCCAGCGAGAGATTTGCCTGGTGCCGGCCAGTTCTTTATCCCACTGCGCAATTAATACGGCTTCCCTCAGATAAACACGAGCTTGTTTAACTATGTCTCTTGATAGGTCCCAGCAAGGCTTGATAACATGGATGGTCGGATGTTGTCAGGACGAAGGAGTCAGACATGCTGGCAACAACCTTTTCCCTTTCAAAGCACACATGTTTAGAAAAGAAAGGGCTGCGGCCGTCCACGGCGAGGCACGGCTCAAATCTCGCAGCGGCATCAAACGAGAGGCAGAGGCACGGTCTGGGAGCTGCACCCTGCCTCTGCCTCACCGGGAGCCACGCTGGTCCCAGCCTGGCAGCTCCTGGAGTTTAAAGATCACCGTTCCCAAGCCATGGGATGTGTGGAAAAGGAGGAGTGCAAACGCTCGCACTGTGACTTCTCCTATCGCTAACAGCGGCAGCAGAATTAAAATTAAAAATGGAGTTATTTTTTTAGTTGTCTTTTGGTTTTAACCCCCCAGCACACATTTGTGTCAGCTTCCCAAACATCCCCACTGATCCCAAGCCCTAGTTTCTTAATTTAGTAACTTTTTGTACTTTATCTTATAAAGTCCGTTTGATTTGATTGCGCAAGAATCTCAGCACTCATTAAAAATAAACTAATTATCTTCGGCGAGACTTGAGGTCAGGACAGCGACAGTGCCACAGTAAGTGGTGAAACTCACGTGGATAGGATGGTTTTAGGAGCCCACGTTCCTGGCTGCTTGGGTGCCTGGCTTTCGGGATGCACTCTGCCCCCCTGCCTCCCCCAGGAAACGGATGTGGGGACCGCGAAGGTCACCCTGGCACGATGCTTGTCCCGCTGCAAAAGGATGGCATGGAGGGACTTGGCCAGGAAGATAAACAGGGATTGGAGGGCACCTCATTGATGCTACTTTGGGGCCTCCCCACCCATCCACTTGCCTGCTTCAGGGGTCCTGTACTCCTCCCATCATCCCTGAGGCTGGGTTATCTCCACTGCCCTAAGGCCACCCCTGCTCCAAACACTCCTATCTTCCAGCTCCTCCCACCCCTGATGAAGACATCCCTTCCTTTCTCATCACTCTCTTGGAAACTACCCTATTCTTTCCATATTCCCTCTTTCCTTCCTTCCTGCTCAGCTGCAGACACCATTCCCCTTCCCAAAGTATCAGTCCTTTATCTGTGGGGCAGGATACGGGGGGAGCAGAGCCTCCGTGCTGCAGTGATTGATGCTCTCTTCCTCCCCACCCAGTCCCGTCCTGGCCAGCCTCCCTTGCTTGCCCACCAACCTGGGATGGGACCCACAGGAGCAGGCACTGACACCCCGGATGTAGTCACCTTCCTGGCCAGGAGGCAGACTCACCTGAGCCCGCTCTGGAGGAGCAAAATCGCACCTCGGATCAATTGAGGTCTTCGGCGGAATGCGAGAGAGCTGCAGGCATCTGTCGATCAACAGCCCGGCATGAAAACCTCCCAAACCACCACAGACCCCAGTTACTGGAGCAGGGCTTGCTTCAAAGCTGGCCTGAGGCAAAACCGAGCAGGCTGATTAAAACAATAAACCCCTCAGTGTCTCAGGTAGCAAAGCAGAGGGCAGCGTGATCAGGTCGAAGGTGAGGAGATGTGTCCAGTTACCAGGCGCGTGTGCCGAGCCAGAGGACATCTCGGAGCCCTCTTGAGAGCCTCCCTCTGAAAAGATCAGCCCACGGCACCGAAAATTAATCCCACGATAGTTTTCTTTCCATTGCGGTCACAAACACACGGCTGGCACCTCAGCCAGCAGTTTTGTTCTGTGTTATTGCAAACTTTCCCTTTAATAGCCAGAGTAAACAGGTTCGCACTTGCAGTTTGCAAACAGCACGGTCAGCAGCAAAAGTAAGGAAATTCAGGATTTTCTGAATGAAAGCACCAAGTGACCTCTGTGGGCTGGTACTCGATGATGGAGAAAACAGATGCCTGCTTGGATTCTGGCTCAAGGTGAACCCTTCCCACTTATTTAAAAGGATATTGGTGCTTCAGTAGAAGTTAAGGGCAGATTCCGAGAGAGGAAATGGCATTAGGAGGAGCAAGGAGGAAGGCAAAGATCACAGAATCATAGAGTGTTTGGGTTGGAAGGGACCTTAAAGATCATCTCATTCCAACCCCCCTGCCATGGGCAGGGACACCTCCCACTAGAGCAGGTTGCTCAAGGCCCTGTCCAACCTGGTCTTGAACACGTTCAGTGATGGAGCAGCCCCAGCTTCCCTGGGCAACCCATGCCAGTGTCTCACCACCCTCAGAGTGACAAACTTCTTCATTTCTAATCCAAATCTCCCTTCTTCCAGTTTGAAGCCATTACCACTTGCCCTATGTAAAAAGTCCCTCTCCAGCTTTCTTGTGGATCCCCTTCAGGTACTGCAAGGCCACAGTATCTGATGGCTTGTACCAGCTCGTCTTCAGTTTTTTTCCTTAGCTTTTCACTGTGACAGGCCACTAAGATGCAGCTGAGGCAGTTCACAGCTGCACAAGTAGCAGCACGACCATGTCCAGCTGACATCCAGGGGACAGCAGGATCTGCAAGTATTACATCTTAAGGCAGGTATTGTCAGGGTCAGCAGTGCAGGTCACCTTCACATGAGTTCCCACTGAAGACAAACCATGCTCCAATAACCAGACCCACTGCTTGCAAACACACCTCTTTCCTTCTACCTATAGCAAACTGGACCATAAATATATTACTCTGAAACTTTGCCAATGCATTTGAAAGGTAAGGGGTAAGATTTGTCACCCAGAACTCCAGGAGTAAGGTCAGTCACTGAACTGGTAATACTGTTACTTGGGAAGAGCAGAGCTGCAGGCCTGGGAAGGGCTGTGGAGCTGGGTGGTCTGGCTGGTCCATATGAGCCCTCATGGACATTGAGGGCTCTAAGTCCACTTCTGCTCACACCAGATACAGACAGTCCCAGCCTTTCTAGACCAGAAAAGCTCTCCTCTTTCAGAGCATCACCTCACCTGCTGACATCTGAGACCAACATCCATGCTGAGGGACACTGAGAATCCCACCCAACTTCATTGGCAGCTGGTTGTGCCACGCACCTCGGTGCAGAATTCAGCCTGAATTGCTTCTAGGAGATTCTTGGACACGCCAACCACAGTGGTACCTGAACGGAGCCTTCTGCAACACTGCGTTAATGGAGTGGAACACTACTTGGGCAAAGAGCAAATTACAGATGGATTATCACTGGCTTCCCAAAATGACTGACGTGCACACGGTGATATTTGGCATTCCACGGCGTTAGCCAACCAACCCGCCCTTGCCTGCCAGGCGGCCTCGCGTTAGCCTGAGCCTCACTTGACAGCTCAAGAGCTACCAGAGGACAATGTGAAGAGCCTGGCTCAGCAAAGAGAGCCGCCTGACACCCAGCTCCACGTGCCTTCATCCAGACTGCACTGACAGCTGAAACAAGATGGAAACCATCCTTTGATTCCCTCAAACCGCAAAGGATGACTTGAGACTCCCTTTTGTGACACAGGAAAAGAAAAGCAGAGTTGACCCGGGGCGTGTGATGCCACAGGGTTTTGTTTAAAAGGACCTGCCAAACCTCCAGCCTTGCTTCGCAGCTCTGACCATCTGCAGGCATCGATATCATCAATGCAACACAGAAATTACAGATCTTCCCAGGCACCAGGGTCATGTTTGCCTCTCCCTACAAGAACTGTGCTACAGTTGTGCCTTCTGTTCTCCCTGCTACACCCCAAATTGCTAAATAGCTTTAAATAAGGCCCTACGCTACCCCTTAAATATCCTCCCTTGGAGGACTGATGCTGGGTCAGTGGAGGGACTGGTAAGAGGCATCACACTCCTCTAACCGAACGTATTTATGAGGAAGTCATTAGGAGGGAGGCGGGGAAGAGGGGCTGGGGATGCTGAGAGAGTCCTTTCATTGATCAGATTATTTTTAGAAAACAAATTTCCCTTAATGGGTTTATGGTTTCAGTGAGAAGAGCACCTGGTGCCAATGTTTACAACTCTGAGTCATGTCACTGAATCTCACGGAGGTGGAAAGCCTTAGGAGCCTTGGACAATTGTCCCACTGAGGAAAGTCTGCTGTGTTGTCTGGGCATGCTGAGTTGTCAAGCTTAGCTCTAAGGAACCAAACCTTCCAGCAAACAGCGTCAGTCATTCAGCAGTCGGGTGGACGCTGGTGACTGTCTGCTGGGTGAACTGGAGCTGCAAACCTCTGTGAACCAGTCCCGATCACAGGCAGAGACAGAGGAGAAAGAGGGAACGCAACATTGCAATAGCTGATGTGCTATTAGAAGGAAACTCACATTTTTCTGGCAATGTAAACTCCCTTTCCATACCACAGAGTTAATTTTTCACCTTGGTAATTTCATGATGTTTTCTGCAAACACTTTCATATCTTCCAGAAACCCTAACCCCAAGACCTACCTTCAGCACATAGCTATGGGCTCTGGGGATGCAGCAGCCAACATTCCATGCCCTCTGAAGCAGGACAGGAGAGAGGGCAGAGATGTCCTGCACCAGTGTCTTACTTATGAACCAAGTCCAACTCTTCCCCACTGCCACGTTTGGCTTGCCTCTCAGGGCAGCCTGCAGAAGATGTGTTCCAAGTATGAATGGGAACAAGTCCTAAATGCTACATCACTTGGGTAGGAGAAGAGGCTGTGAGGATCTGCCCCACTATTCTCTATGCCACCCCCACCCCCCCCGTCCTCCTCCCTTCTTCTAGGAAGTCCAGGATGGAAAAAAACCCACACACATCAGAACCCTTCCTGCAATAAAGCCCAGCTGAGTCCTATCACCCAGCTCTAATGACGCCTGGTCCTACCTCCATTGCTTGCTAGTGCCTACCTCCTGCTCCGCAGAGCACCGACGGAGCTCAGAACAGCTCAGCCCTGCCAGAGTCAGGCTGACTCCCCAGGGATGCAGATCCTTCAGCCTCGAAAGCACCAGGTCCCCCATGTGTCACACATGCCCCAGCTGCTGGGGCTGCAGCTCCCCTCCACACAAGCACTCCCCGCTGACAAAGATCTGCTCCTATGGGAGGTCCAACAGCCCTGGGGGTCTTTAGCCTGCTTGCAGCCC
>WTSP01001593.1:0-32758 GCA_025331215.1 Actenoides lindsayi | reverse complement strand
GGCCGCGCCGGGCCGGGCCCGGCCCGGCGTCCCTGAAGGGAGCGCTCCGGGCCCCGAGCCGGGCCGTGGCGGTGCCTGGGGCCGCCCTGGGCCGTGGGCGGGGCGGGCGAGGCGGCTGGCGGTGCTGGGCGGAGGGTGGGTGAGCGGCCGGGGTGGGCGGGCGGTAGGAGCCGGCGGGTTCGCGCTCGGCCCGGGGAGAGCGGACATTTGCCGGGCTCGCTGCCGCCGGCGCCGCGGCGCCTGCTATTGTGGCCGGGGGAAGGGGCCGAACGTTCAGCCCTTATCTCGCTGGGAGTCGTGCGCTCCGCGGTCTCTGAGCACACCCCTCCTCTGTCCCCCACTGCTTGGCCCTTCTGTGGGCAGACCCTCACCTGGGAGGGTGGCTGCGGCCCCTTGCCCGCAGCCCACGCCAGTCTCTGTTATTTTGTGCACGGCTTGGCTGTGCTTGCCCGAGACTGCCCGCAGAGAGGTCCTGCCGCTTCGGTGGATGCCTGTTTCTTTAAATGAAGGTGCACGTTCAATGTATTGCTTTGGCATAATGCTGTAAAGAACAGAACGTGACCTGGACTGAATAACCTGTCATCAGAACAAAGTGGACTTGTGGACTTCCACGGGTATCACCTGATGTGTCCGTCGGGCTAT
This sequence comes from Actenoides lindsayi, assembly GCA_025331215.1. NCBI lineage: Eukaryota > Metazoa > Chordata > Aves > Coraciiformes > Alcedinidae > Actenoides > Actenoides lindsayi. The sequence continues at coordinate 32,116 of WTSP01001593.1, read as the reverse complement.
CCTGCCTGTAGTGGGTTAAAAGCAGTAGGGGGGAAGATTTCCAAGGAGTCCCGATGACACTGGCAGTGTAGGAGCAAAGCGAGGGGAAAGCCACGGCTGTTGAGCATGCCATAGGAGAGGTGTCAGAAGTGCTCTCAAAGGTTTTTTATAGTTAAACTGTAATGTTAAAAATACTGTTATGCTGTTGAAAAGGCTAAAAAATGTGCTGTGGTAGTGCCTGCCTAAAACAACTACAGGCTTCGGATGAGCAAGAGGTGTTGTGAATGGTAGTGTGGTACAGGGACTGGTTTGGTCATCACAGGAAAACAGGTAAGCACGGTGTGACAGTCAGTTAATAGAGGTCTCTCTTTTCTTCAGGTAAAGCAAATTGAAAAACGAGACTCTGTTTTAACATCAAAAAACCAAATTGACAGGCTGACCCGACCTGGATCTTCGTATTTCAACTTAAACCCTTTTGAGGTTAGTTTGAATGTTCTGTCCTCCGTTTCTGGCTGGGTATGCTAACTTCCAGATTTACTGGGTGCTTATTTCAGTAAAAAGATTAAAAAAAAAATAAAAATAAAAATCTAGAATTAGATTACTGCACAGAAGCTTTATGTAAGCTGGAAGGAGGATGTGTATGTGCTCACTCTCACTGTTTATGGCAGGTGCAAACTATCTTCTTTTGACACATTTCCCTCGTGCTGCAGCACTGGAAAGTTTGGCAGGTTAAACCCAGGAGCTGAGTGAGAACTTCCCAGCTACAGGAGCCCTGCTGGTCAGGTCCTGCTCTGAGCACTCCTTGACTCGGCAGTTCCAGTTGTGCCTTGGATTTCATCCCGCTGAACTTGTGTAGTGCGTGGAATGAGAGGAGGGCTCTCACTGCTTGCACTAGTGAGCAGTCTTTGAGGAGCCACTGGAAAATGGGCAGTTCCCTTGCACATTGCGGAGTTTGATTCCAGTAACTCTTGGTTATAAAGCCTTCACCAGCATGCAAGCCTGAGGAATACAGGAGATAAACCAATGTGGTGACCGTCTGGAACTGCCTCTCCCATGGGTGTTCCTTCCTGATCTCATCTTCACCTGCCTTTTTAAAGCTGCGGCTGCTTTTTGTAGTCTCAGTTTAGGGCTGGTCAACCAGATCAGTCCCCAGATTCACCTGGACAATGTTCAGATCCGTGTAGAACTTTGTACTTAACTTGGAGGGTAAATTAAGAAAACCATTTACACGCAGACTGTAGCTTTCCTGTGAGAATGTGTTTTATTTACAGATCCTTAGTGTCAGACCAGTGTGTGTGTGTCTGCATTGAGTAGGCTCACTTGTTGCTCAGGACTTCAGTAAATTGCTTCACAAAAGAGCTCCTAAGCTCTGGCACATCCCTAAAAATCAGTAGACGAGTGAGCTCCTTTGTGGAAACCAAACAGTAGAACTCTTCTGTCTTCTTTCAAAATGATAAAATGAGTAAATTCTTAGAAAAGAGTGTGTTTTCTGCCCAAAGTTGTCAGTTATGAATGATCTGACGGTGTCCTAAAGACACCATATGTTTCTGTTTCTGCCAAACTAAGTATTGCTCCAGGACAGGTTGAAGGTTTAGCCCAGTTCTGGCTATTGAGGGATGTCAGCTGTCTACATGAGATTTGAGTGTGGAAAGGACACAGGTATAATCAGAGGAATTGAGCATTGCTACAAGTAGAATGTCCCAAACATGATGCCTGGTAAAATGTTTCTGGTTTACCAGGTGAAAATTGATGTCCTGCAGCAGCTCCCTGATAGTGAGAGCTTCCTGGTGTTGTGTCTGTGTGCCAGGGAACCACGTGTTTAGAGCTTGCTCCCAGGAACCCAAAATACGGGGAGTTATCATCAAACTTGCTCTGCTCTCTTGGTCTCTTTTAGGTACTGCAGATGGATCCTGAAGCCACAGATGAAGAGATAAAGAAAAGATTCCGGCAGGTATTTGGCTTTTGCACTTGAAGCCTCTGGAAAGAAATGAGAAGCTCAGTAGAGCCTGTGCAGCTGTGCTGAGGAACAAGAAGAGTGGTGGTAAAACTGTGTCTGGGTAGAGCAGTAGCCATTTGGGGAAGAAATGCATAGAAGAGTTGTGTATCAACACGAGGAGTGCTGCAGCAGTGTCCCTGCTCTGCAGGGTGTGCTGCTTTGCTGGGGAAGTGTGGGATGGGGCTGTCGCAAAGCAACGCTAGCTCACTGAGCTGGAGTACCAAGAGAAGGTCTTCATAAAATTTAACACTGAGGAGAAGTATTTTTCTCCAATATATGGACATGGATCCAGAATTGTATTTTTTGATGAGGTTTCTTTAAGAATTTCAGTGGTTGTTTTTGGTGACTAGGTTGCCTGGAACAGCAGCAGCCCTGCTCACTCAGCCATTGCTCTCTGCAATGCAGGAAACATTACTGTGCTGACAGATCTGCAGGAGAAATTTGAGTTTAATCAGTACACGCAGCAAGGAAACAATGTTTGGAGGGCTGTAGCCTCCAGCCTGTATTAATGCTATAAACATGAACTGTCTGTAGACAGAAAACTCTGGTAGAGGAACACTCCGCCACGTTGGCGATGGGTTATGGGCTACTTCTGTATGTGGAAAGTGGCAGAATAACCTCTTAGTCTGTTGCTGACCTCTCAGTTCTGTGAATAAAAAAAATGGGTCTGTCTTAGCTTGAGGCTGATGGAACACCACGGGGAGATGTTTTGAAGTCAGTGTGGTGAAATGAAAAAGTGCATGGAATTGTGTATTGAAGAAATCACACACAGGCTGTAAAACAGCCACCAGAAGGAAAAAGACATTGGCTGTAGCCAGTCAGAGAGTAAATCAGCAGCATGCTGCTGTTCATGACTGGAGGCAAACTTTTTTCCTGTGATCTAGAATGTGCCATCTGAAGAGTTCAGGAAATAATTATTTGCATTCTTTGGCACTGATGCAATTTCAGTTGCTGCGCTGTGACGGGTTTTGAAGGAGGAAAGATGCAGATAAACTAGAGAGTCCTACAGCAATGGCAAAAACAAGACATCTGAAAAAAAAAAAAAGCCTCGGGGGGAAAGTTTGAAAGAACTATCTCTTTCTCTGGAAGAGGAAGGTAGAGGATGTGTGGTTTCCAGCTCATTTAAGGTTGCCCTAAATATGGGAGTGATTAATGGCCTGTCTCTGCTGGAGAGAGTACAGGAAGGAGTTTGCTTAACTTTCAGTAAAGGAGCCTAAGGAAAACCTCAGTCATTTAAATAGTTTTATATTTGAACAGCCTTAGGGACACTGGAGAACTTTTTGGGAGACATTATTGAGTAAAAGGTAAACTTTAGTTGAGGATGATCTTTGTAGATTTCTTTCTTCTTAAGACCTAGGATAAAAAACTTAGGTGACTGCAGGGTTCCTACCAGCCCCAGACACTGCAGCTGAAGGGTATTTGTGGTGTTCTGCCCATCCTGAGCTGCAGGTTTTCTCAGGCAGCCTGTCCATTACAGGGGTTTTACTTGATTTATAAGCTTTAACTGCTGCCTATTTCTAGAGATTGTCAGCTGCTCCGTCCATATACAAAGCACTGTGATTCCTTCTGTCTGATACTATTTGCCTCCTCTCACAGAAATCTCTGAAATATTCTTCATCTTTTACAAGGATCTTAATAGACAGATTCTGTCTCTTGCAGTTGTCAATATTGGTGCATCCAGATAAAAATCAAGATGATGCAGATAGAGCCCAGAAGGCATTTGAAGGTAATGCTCCCCTCCTTTTCTGGGCTGGTGTATGACAGTAGTTGGACTGCTATTTTTCTGAAGCTGGTGTCAATGTTAGGGACATTGACAGCCAGAAGAATTGCTGTAGAGGCACTTTAGATGAGGGAGAGGCAGATGTGTGGGTGGTATTTCAGCAGAGAGTTTCACTAGGTGGCAGTAATTGTATTGTCAGTTGGCAACGGGGCAGCCGTCCCTGGGCTTTTCAGGTCATTCAAGAAAAACTCTGTAATCCATGCATTAGATTTTATTCAAAGACCATACGACAGAACTAGCGTTATGGTTTTATGTGTGTGCCTTTTATTATGGTGAGGTGTTACGCACCTTAAACTTAACCTCATGCCCTGTAACTTGATAGGACTGATACTTTCACCCCGCCAACTACAGTTTCTGCCGTTACCGTACCCCAAATCTCATTTGACTAATTGTGATATCACTTACCTAGAGGTATTTAAAAAAAAACCCCAACAAAACCCACCACACCCCCCCCCCCCCCCCAAATTCTAGGAAGCAAAATTTGTATGGTCAGCAAGCAGCAATTTGGTCATGCCTTGTGAATGTGGCTACTGGTGCTATTAACGTTGTTGCTTTTTGTTAGCTGTAGATAAAGCGTACAAGTTGCTGCTAGATCAGGAGCAAAAGAAGAGGGCCTTGGATGTGATACAGGCAGGAAAAGAGTATGTGGAACACACTGTAAGTATTCCTTAGGAACGTCCGTGGGTGGAGGTGAGTGGTAATCAGTCGATGATAATTTGCTTTCTGGTAAACAGGCTGCATGTTTAGGTCATTAAAAGGTGAGCTAAGCAAACTTTGTAATGAAGGCGTGCAGGTGGACTCAGCTCCACAACATGAACAAACCTGCTCTGTCCAAGACTGCTGTTGAGCTCAGTGCAAGATAATTCAGTGAAATTCAGTACTTGAAATAATTAGGTCAGACCACATGATCTGACCTAATTTTTTTTTTCCCAAGTCTGTAGTTCAGATGTGTGTAGGTGGAAGAAAATAGGTGGTGACAACAGGAAACTGGGGAGTTTTGTGGAAAATGACCTATAAGATAAGAAAAGGAGCTTGGATTGCATTGGCCAAGAAGTTATTTGAGTGTTGTGGGTGGACTAAACCACAACAAGCTTGAGAAAGCTGATGATATGGGAGAACTCAGATACTCTAAGCCAAGGAACTCTTCATGTTCCGCTTGCTGTTGTTAGTTAGTCTTTTGAATATTGCAAAGCAAAATAAACTTCCTACTGATTTGGGTGGTGTATATTGGATATGAATATATCTTAAAAAAAACCCAACCCCAAAACCCAACAAAGTGTATGTGTTGAATGAATAGTGTCTAAGGTAGTACTTTTAATTACTGCAGTTCATGTGGTAGTGATATTGTATGTGTTTATCTGGACCTTGGATCAGGAGGTTTTGGGTTAAAATAAAACATTGATCCAAATCAAGAGTTTACTGTCATCCAGAGTTCTTCCCCCACAGCAGAGCAGGAAGGCAGAACTGCTTGCATACAATTATGTAAGCCCTAGAAAACTTCTTAGGCTCTTATTTTTGCTCTTAATATTTAGGTGAAAGAAAAAAAGAAGCAGCTGAAGAAGGATGGAAAACCTCCCACTGTGGAAGAGGATGATCCTGAAGTTGTAAGTCATATACTGTTCAGAGAAACTGGGGAGTACAAAATGTGTTTTGAGGAATTAAGAGTCAAAACCAGGACTGAAGTATTTGTTAGACTTGTTAGAGTGTTGTAAATCCTTGTACTTAAAGAAGAACAAATTCTGATAAGCCACTGTGGACTCCATATGTTGGGCAATACCTGTATATTTTAGAAAATAGTTCAACTGTAATGTAAAGAGTAAATATATGATAAGATTATACAGATTAAAATACCCAATTCTTCTCTTGGTCTTCATTGCTTGCACATCATGCAGTCTGTTTTGAACTGAATTTCTTGTTGTATTCTGAATGCTGGAGCACTGGTGTTCTTTGTGCCAGCAGAGGCAGGTACAGAGCCCACTGCAGCGTGTCTAAAATGTGCTCTTAGTTATAGTAAGAGGTGTTCCAGCTGTTTCTTCCATATAGCACCAGAGGATAGAGACCCTGTCCTGTAATAAATAACTTCTATTAAAAAAAGGCTTGACACAACTTAGTTCTTCTTACCTGGTTTCTAGTCTGAAAAAGCCAAGTGATATTGGAAGCTTTAACAGGATGATAATCAAATTATGACATCATTAGTCTTACTGTCATCACCTTTTTTTTTTCTCTCATTATTACCACAGTAACCAAGACCATAACCATCTTACTTGCAGTTGATTCTCAGAGGTCTCTTGCAGTTCCTCTTTGTTCTAAGTATACTGGTATTTCCTATTGGAAAGCAAATGTCAGACTTTTAAAGACATCAAGAAGATCTGCTGGGAAATGACAATCTAAACAGTCACCATTTTGCCTGGTTTTTGTCAAATAGAACACTGCAAGCCTTCACAGAATAATAAAAGGGCTTGAAATGAACGGTTCTGTTTAGCCTCAGCTTCGTGAATGCAAACAGAAACGAGACCAACGTGAGACTAATGAGCAGCTTCCTGGTGCTGGGGCAAGGGTTTGATCGGTGGTGTTTTATACCTTTCTGTGTGCCACTGCTGCTGACTGCTTATGTAAACCAGACTTCTCTTAACTGTGTTAATGGGCATTATTTTAAGACTGGGTTTGTCTTCTACAGTTCAAACAAGCTGTGTACAAACAGACAATGAAGCTCTTTGCTGAACTGGAAATTAAGAGGAAAGAAAGAGAAGCGAAAGAAATGCATGAAAGGTAAGAGCATCATTCCACTTGTGCAGTTCAGGCTCTCCTTCTCCCCTCATGTTTCCTCAGAGAAGGTAAGGAATCATAGATTCTTAGAAAAGTCTTAAGTTGGAACAGAGCTCTGGACATTGTCTGGTCCAGCCTCCTGCTGAACACAGGATTAGATTAGGTTTAGATGGGATTAGATTAACAAGGGTCCTGCCAAGATGACTTCTAGTGAGGTAGCTTCCTTCTCTGTTCAACCTGTGGGTTGTAGAACTCTGTGCTTGAGAAGTGCAAACAGGAAACTTGCCCTCCTGTATTTAAAGCATCTATATATTTGGTATGCTTATTGTGTGCATTATTATGTTGTGTGTGTGCATGGACACCAGCTAAAACACTGAAATGGTGACACTTTTCTGTGTCTTGTTAACGTGCAAAGAATTCAGGTTTAATTAAGTGCCAGAAATACTCCGTGGCATGTGTGATCCTCTGCTGTTTTAGGTGTTTTGATCTCATGTTGTGGTCATTGTGGATGTCCTCCTTAGAGCAGGTTTCTGTGTTGGGCAGTGAGGGCAGTCTGGGAGATAGCTGCAGAGCACTACATCTGATTACAGATGAAAATGAGGGGGGAAAAAAATGTTCATTCTTACCTTGAATGCTCAAGTGTTTATTAACTTCTCAAAATGTGTGCTCTCAACACTTCAGACACTTATCACTAGAGTTATGAAGGAGTCCAACTTGTTTTGCTCAGCAAGAGAAGCTGACTCACCAATTAAGTGCACGCATGCTGTCAGTGGTGCTATCCCATCTTCAGAGCTTGCTGCTCTGATGGATTTGAAACCAAATTCTGTTTGGTGTGCTGTCTTAGATCTGTTTAGTTATCTTTTCTGATAAGCACTTTAATCTGCCAAGAAATCGGAAGAGCTTTCTGAGGTGTTTTGGGAGTGTTACTGTGTTACTTTAACATATGTGCTTATGGGTTCATCATTTCTTTGTGGCTTCCCTTCCAGGAAGCGGCAGAGGGAAGAGGAAATCGAAGCACAAGAAAAAGCTAAACGAGAACGAGAATGGCAGAAGAACTTTGAGGTAATCATCAGCTGAACTTACAGGATGGGCCTCAGCAGTTCTTAACCATGCTGCAGGGAATGCCCCTAGAGATGAGAGGCTTTTTGTCTGCAGATATTCCAAGATAACTTAGGTGGACACTTAGTAAAAGATCCTGCACAAGCCTGGGTGTTGTCATTGTGTGGTAAGAGCTCCCTGATGGGGCTTTGGTGTCACTTTTCAGAAGCAGGTCTGGTAAAATGAGTGGCATTTTTCAGCTCTGTGAGGAGTTCCTTCTTGTCCTTAGTCAGAAATTTGAATTGCTGCTTAGCCCAGGTCACTGGTGACCAGTAAAACTTGATCTGGCAGCGGTTCAACCACTTGTGTGGACTGTTGTGGATACTTTTCAGTTTGGTTGTGAACCTTACAGAATCTGTATCTCCTGTGAATATTAGAGACCTGCAGGCCAGTCACTTCCCTGCCCCTTTCCACCCTGTATTCAGGGTTTAGGTGTATTAGAAGCAGCTTTGTGGTTGTTGTGTTGCTATTCTAGAGGTCAAACCTACAGCCTCCCAAAATATTTGATCAAGCCTGTAACTCTTCCCTCACTGTGCACCAGAGGTGAGGTCTTGTGACATGTAGGGGGTCATGGGCAGGAAAATCAGTAACTGTGTGCAAGGCCTCATGAAAAGATGAGCTAGATTGTTCATTTAATCCAAAGCTGGATCCCACTCTTATGTTCAGGAGGACTTTAGAAAAGAAGATGTCTGGGAGAGAAGTTGGACTGGCATCCTGTGGAAAATGAACAACTAGGATGTTTCTGGAGACTCATCTGGGAAGAGTTTGTGTTCATGTGCTATATAACATGGATATAAGAAGCTGGATATTTTGAAGAACTTGTGCAGTGCTGCTGTGTGGCGTGCACTGTGGGTGTTGTGCTGTAATGCCAGAGAGATAAACAAGTATGCCACTGGCTTTGCTGCTGGCAGGAGTTCTGTTCTCACACCAGAAAGGCCTCAGAAGTTGGGTGTCACTGCTGTGGGGATGCAGTGAAGCACAGCAGCAGAGGAAGCGTGAGCAAGTGTTACAAACAAATAGCGATGGGAGCTGCAGAATTGCTGGTACTGCAGCTCTGAGTACCTTTGTGTCCTCAACTGCTCCTGGACGACCGAACCTCTCTGCTTGCTGGTGCCTTCTCCAGCCTTGCTGGTGACCGTTTACTCCGTGTGAAAAACAGTATCAAAGCTAGATGTTAATGCCCAAAATGGATCACTGGAGTACACGAGAATAAGAAGCTTATTTCTTCTAGTGACCATCATTGGTTGATGGCATTGAGGGTGATTGGAGCGTGGGGGTGTCCTGGTGGCCAGCAGGGTGACCATGAGCCAGCAATGTGCCTTTGTGGCCAGGAAGGCCAATGGCATCCTGGGGTGGATTAGAATGGGTGTGGTTAGTACATCAGAGAGGTTCTCCTCCCCTTCTACTCTGCCCTGGTGAGGCTGCATCTGGTGAGGCTGCATCTGGAGTGTGGTGTCCAATTCTGGGCCCCTCAGTTCAAGAAAGACAGGGAACTGCTTGAGAGAGTCCATTGAAGAGCCTTAAAGATGGTTAAGGGAGTGGAACATCTCCCTGCTGAGGGAAGGCTGAGGGAGCTGGGTCTCTTTAGCTTGGAGAAGAGGAGACTGAGGGGTGACCTCAGTAATGTTTATAAATATGTAAAGGTCATGTCAGGAGGATGGAGCCAGGACACGTTCCCGTGTGACCTGCTCTAGGTGGTCCTGCTCTGGCAGGGGGGTTGGACTAGATGATCTTCTGAGGTTCCTTCCAACCCCTATCATTCTGTGATTCTATGATCTCAGCATTGCTCTCCTGCACTAGGTTGCCTTGCCCACAGGCTGACCTTGCCTGGGTCCAACACAGTCACGGAGGAGAGGTGAAGACAAGCATCACACATTGACAGGCAAGCCGAGCACGCTGCGTTTTTCCCTCCACACTGCAGGACTCCTCTCCCTCGTGTCACCCCAACGGCAAGATCTGCTCCCAGCACCCCACGCTAAGCCCACCATGTCCATTGCTATTCCCAGCACACCTAACCATATGGCTGCAGAGTGGCCGGGCTGCTCCTGCTCTCCTACAACATCACTCTGATGCTCTCCTAAACTGAGCTGTAAACATTTCTTCTTCTACCATAGGGAAGGGCAGTGGAGATGGAGGAACTACAGTTTCCTCCTGTGTCTCTGCAGAAGAACCCATTACGACCTTTTATTATTCCTTCAGTTTAAAAGTTATTGTCACAAGTTCTTAAGATGTCAACAATGAAGAATTCCATTGTTCTCCTAATTAATTCGGCAATCTCAGTGAAATAATACAAGCCGCAATTGTAATTCCAAGCTCACCCCTCGACCACTGGAATCAACTAATTAAATAACAATCAGCACTATCGTTTGCATTTAGAAGATGGACTATTCCTTTTTATTGCTGCAATTAGGGAATGCACTCAATAATCAGAATGAAATACAAATTTACCCAAGAGCCCACTAAATTATGACCATTCATACTTTGCTTTCTTTTCATCCTAGCAAAAAGCCATCAGTTTCCCCTCTTCCTGGCTTCCTCGCTCAGAAAGGGCACTCTGGAGACGTAGGGCAGGGTACCAGCTGCAGACGGCCCCGCAGTGCAGGCATCATCTTTTCCCCCTCCCAGTTAGGGTAACCTCTGTCTTTATGATCAAGGTCCCTCATAATCATCTCAGACTGTGTCCTTCACTGAATCAGTCGGCATGGGGCTTGCAGACACGCTCACTTGCTCTCCACCATGCCAGTGTGGCAAGAACAGGTGACCCAACTGATGGAGAAACTTGTTTATATTGAAATCAGTATGACTTGAGCACTAATTTGAAGTTAAGCTCATGCTTTAGCGCTGCCTTGGTGGAGATCCGAGGCAATCTCCCCCAGGACAGACAGAAGCCGTGGCAGTCAGAGCTCTGGGACCAGCTCTGCTGGGCTCACAGAAACCAGTTTGGGATGGGAGTCTTCAAGGCAATCGCTCCAATAAAGAGACACCCACTGCACAGTCACAGAGATAACTGGCAAGGACACAGCAGCAGGAGGAGGTGTGAAAATTAAATTGGATAAAAGGCAGGTGTTCGGGGAGGAGGGAGGCAGGAGAGGTAGAGTAAGGAACTAAATAAACGGTACCAGTATTGTACTGCTGTCACGGGCACTTCAAAACATTTGCAAAATGCTCATCTCTGCTTCAAGGAGAAGAAATAGAAGGAGGTTTCAACTGCATAATTAACCCATCAGCAAGAGTGGAAGAAAAACTGCAGCTTCACCCTGCTGCAAGGACAGGGGTCAGGCAAGCCGCAGGGCCAGGCAAGCAGAGGCACCTTCACCCAGGCTGGGGGTCAGGGGCCAAGCAGGCTTCAGAGCACAAGCTCAACAGCCACGCTGTTCTGGCCAGCCCATGGTCTGTTACACCAGGCTGCAGGTATCACCAAAGGCTTTGGATAGCATCCCTCCCACCCCGAAATCTTGCAAAGCCCAACCTCCACCCGGCAAAGCGTGGCCGTGTTTTATGGAGCCATCAGCTGGGTCCCAGGTTGCCTGCAGAGCTGAGATCCCTGGGGTAGAGGGGAGCCATCCTGCCAGCAGGGTCAGCAGGGGAGAGCAGGTCTCTGCTGCTGCCTGACTGAGGCATAATCATTCCTCGCATGAGGAGTATTTCAGCATCCGTGCTTCAGAAATAATGAACTGTGATTACACAGGATGGTGGCCAAAACACTTTACAGCTAGAGCTGGGGAGAATTTCTCAAATAGTTTTTGTCAAAAGAATGGCCTTCTTCCAAAAATTGATAATTCTTGCAATTCAGCCCCCTCACCAAGAAGTTTCCCATTTTTCCCCACGAGGCCCTCAAGTAACACAGTCGGTTTCTATCTCCTTTATTAGGGGTTACTGGAGAAAAAAGCTTTTACTGAAGGGGGGAGGGAGGGTGAGGAAGAAGAAAAAAAGCAGCAGAAGGGAAAAGAACCCATAAGAAGGGAGGATTGTGACTTTTGGTTTTCGTTTCCAAAACTGCAACTATTTCTCCACGTGTGTATTTTTGCCAGTTTGGAGCCTCCCCCAGCTCTCGTGGCTTCACTCAAGCCTACACGGAGCAGGAGGCAGATGGGCTAATTCGGGTTCCTCTGTGTCACATGTTCTCTCCGCCTGGGTCAGCCCCAGGCTGAGGCAGAAGAGGTTCCCCTGCCCCCTGGGATGAGACCTCAGGGTGATGGGGATGTCCATTTCCAGCATGACAAGCAGGAGAGCCCCTTCTGAGGAAGGTGCCAAGCACGCTCGTGGTCAGCAGCCATCCCTGCCCTTGATTTGCACACAAATTGGCAGGGCAGATGGAGAGGGAGGGGGGTGACAGCAGCAGGGACGTGCCCTGCGTTTGCCTCCTCTCCCCAGTGCAATTGCTCCCATGACCTAGAAGGCAAGTGCCTCAATTCAGGGATGCAGCAGTACTTCTGGCCTGCTAATAGGAGCTGCTACTCCAGTTGATTTTACTATTTCTATATTTTTACATTAAAAAAAAATGTTAGTGCTTTCCCCTCTACTTGAATAGCTTGAGGAATTTTCCCATAACAACTGCCTAGAAGCTCTGTCCTCTGCCAGGATGCTGATGCCCAGCCTGGCTCTTTACTTCTGAGCTATACTCCTCCATATTTTCACCCTGAAAAAGTTTTCAACGGACAGACTCAAGTTTATTCCAGATGCTGTCACTGACCTGCTATGTCAGATATTTCCTTTCCTTTGTTATCTCTTCAGTACTGGCAAAAGGGGCAAGAAAAAACCCAGTGCTATGCAAGTAGCATCCCCCCAAGGGTGCTCTGTGTGTCCGCTCCTGCCTCTGCCCACTGCTGCCCTCCTCCCCTCCAGTGCTCCCACCACTGCTTACCCTGCTCCAGATGCTCTGGAGCGGAGCCCAAGCAGAGCCCAGGCAGATGGACACTTCCTTCAGCTCCAGGGCCACTTTCGACTCACGATGGCACCACTGCCTGCCTCCAGATCAGCCATGTCTGGCTTCTGCTGGAACATGGGCAGTTTTTGCTTTGGTTTGTGTCCCCTGTCACACTCTGAGACTACTGCTGCTCCCTGCCTGACAGCTCCAAGCTTCAGTAGATTTGAAAGAGCATCTATTAATTACCCAACCATAATGAACTAAAGCAGTTTGTAGCAGAGCTGTTAATGTTCAAGTCAGAAGTCTTTCATCCTATGAATCAGTGACCTGCACATTTTGGCATAGAGCACAAAAATCCAAGGGTTGCAGCACTAGTATTGTGCTCCCAGCAATCCCCCTGCCTATGAAAGACCCTTCAGATAAACGGACTTTACCTGTTCACATCAGTTTGCTTTTCACAGTAAAACCACCCAGAAATGCCCGGAGGCTTTTCCCATAAAAGGGCAACAAGCAGTTAGTCTAATTGGAGACAATCCATCCACAACACACAATTTGGTGTGGAGCTGGTATTATAGCTACCGGAACTGGAAAGGATTTCAAGATTGCTTCCTTTACCTGCTGCTCACATGAAGCCCATGAGTTTGTTGGACCTCCGTTTCTAGAAGCCAAGAGATCACCATCAAAATGTCCAAACTGCTCCACAAGATTGGAATGCTGGCATGCCCGCTCCTAGATCTGGTCTCTGACCAACCCAGAAGATTTGGAACAAGTTGCAAGGAAACCCAAGTTAATCTGTCCCGAAGGAGAACTGTGCCTGACCTTTGCCATGGCCAGCAGCAGAAATATTTCTATCCTTTAAAAAAAAATGAAACAAACCCTGACTGCATATTGCTCACTTGTCTCAGTTTGGATTCTCCCGTTATCTCTGTGAGTGCTGAATCTGAATGACTCTGAACTAGAGACTATCTTGTAGCAACCAGGTCTGCAGGCAGATGCTGCATTACATGGAAAAAGATGAATTCATTGCTCCCGTGGAGACTCAGCACCCAGTGAGGAGGAGCACACTCTGTCCATGAGAGCCCAGCCAAAACCCTCTGGCAGGACAAGAGGGGGATGCTAGTGCTCCTCACCCTGCCCTGCTTCTGCCAAGGGTATGTAATCCCTGGCACATCAGCCCAACCATCTCCTCATTCCAAACAGCACTTTCAACTAATGAAAGTGGAAAGCAAGAGAAACTCTCAACTTGCCTCCAAAATTCGTGAAGATGAGACAGTGTAGATCAGAATAAGGTTCTTCAGTCCCACAGCAGGGCAGGGGAAAAAAAAAAAAATATCCAAAACAAACCTTCAGCAATAATTGAAACCATTGAACTGTTGCATCCAAACCCAGGAAGTCATGATGCTTTGCTTTTTCCTCCTTCCTCCCCTCAATGGAGAAAGACAGGACTTCTACATTTTCCCTATTAAAAAAACTGAAAAACCAATCCTTTTCCAATGCAACGTCTTTAAAAAAAATAATAATTCATTCTCAGGGGAGGGAAAGCAGCATAACCATACAGGCAGAAGCAAAAAGGAAAACAGAAGCACAAACCATAGGGAAGGTGCTTCTGTCACCAGTGTACTGAAAGCTCTAGTCACAATCCCAGAACACAGACAACTTGATTAGCCAAGCACGATTTCGGCAAGGTTCCCCCACTGCTGTTCCTTGTTTCCCTGACAGGGTTTGATCTGTCAAATGCTTCACATTCCCTCTGCCAGAGCGAGGGTGTTCCAGCCAGGCTGGGGTCGTTACAAATTCAGGAGGCACCGCACACTGCTCGCCTCTCATTTTTCACTCACCCTCTCCCTAATAAATTTTGCCACACTAATACAACGCCAGTTTTTAGCAGCTTCTTTCCCCATATGCCCCCACTTATGCAGTTGGTACAACTTGTCCCAATTCCTGCCTGCTAATTAAGGAAAAGCGAGAGCCTGTAGATAATGAGGGAGATGTTCTCCTTGGGTGCAGCATCAACATCTATGCAGTGCTTTCTGTGGCTTTACTGTAACCCCCCTGCCATAAACCACACTATTGCAGCCCTAATTGAGGGCACACAATTATGCTGCTGAAATCAAAGAAATAAGCCAACAAACCCCCAAATCCAAACCAATCCCTCCAGGCCTGGGGCAAGGTCCGCCCTGTCTCCAGATGAGCAAGCCCAGCACCACGAACAGACCTACCACGACCAGTGGGTGGGAACTGGACTGGAGCTGCCAACCAGCTGCAAACTGTGTTTGCTGGCTGTACTCACAGGGACACGTCGGCAACAAGTGTCTTTCCCTGCGTCTACAATATTTCATCTGGAGGATGGATGTTCTGGTGATGTATGCCGAGCTGCCAGGGAAAATGAGCACCTTGCCTAACTTTTAACACATCTCCTGGGATGCTGATGCTGCAGGACAACATCCGCCAAGTCTTGCTGGATGGCCTGACACCAGCACAGAGCCAATAACCTGCTACAAAGCAACACCGGCGCTTTGCTCTCCTTTAGGTCAGACTAATTGCAGAATGCAGCACGGTCCAGAGGTGCCCCCACAAGCTCTGCCTGAGCTGCTCTTCTACAGCCGTGCCCTCTGCTTCCTATTTTACATGCCTTTGGTATTGCATTGACAGGCCATCAACCAGGAGGCTTCTGCTGTAAGAAGGGGCAGAGTGAAGAACACCCCACACGTAATTAACCCCGTGGAGCTCACTGCCACAAGAAACCACTAAATGGCAAGAATAGAAGAGACTGACATACTGCACAGGAAAGACCCAGATGGGTTAGCAGGTGTGGGAGCAACACACTTCATCCCTCTTTAACCAAACTCTACCAGGTAGGAGCAAAGGAAGTGTTTTGATCACCCATTGCAGGCAACTTGAAACAGATCCGACAGTCCCGGAGTAGAGGCGACAGTCTAAATAACACATCAGCCGGATTTGGTACTGCAACAACCATCTTCTTCCAGTCCTCTCACACATCCGGTGAGAAACTACCCCTTTATGTGCATGAAGAGGGGATGTTCTGCATAGACCAAGTGAGATATACACCCAAACACGGCAGTATACTGAAATCCTGGCCTTTTTGCCCTCCCCTCTATCTTTTGGCTGTCCTCGCAGCCATCACCAGACACCTGCATCATAAGCAGCTACCGAGACTATTAATTTTTTAAAGTCTCATTTGTTTTAGCTGCTTCCCTGAAAGTGAGGCCTGACTTGAGGCCCTTCTGCTGACACAAGGCCTTTAAAAAAAAGAAAAAGTACCTTATTGTTGCTGTCGATGTTTACAAATTCTGCTGTATCCATCTGTCCAGTTAATTACTTTGTGCAGTAGACTGTTAGCTTCTTAAAAAAAAAAAAAAAAAATTAAAAAAAGGACCCAATTATCATTCTGGGCAGGTCCCTCAATTCCAGAGAAGCAGCACATCCCCAGTGCCACAAATGCCTTTGTTACCGTCGTCGGCCAACAAAGGGGCAGAGAGCGAAGTGCTCTGCAAGACTTTCTTTATTGTGGTGGGACGAGGGCAGAATCTCCCCCTCACACCCCTGTGCCTCGGTGACAGTTCCCAGTGCTGCCAGCGGGTCTCCCTGCTCTTCCCTCTTCCGCAGCATCTGCCCCTCTATCCATCCCCAGCCTCTCTGGCACCCTCACCTCCCCAGGCCCTCGTCTCCTTTCTACATCCTCTGGAGCTCAGCCACCTCCAGACACATGCCAGGGGGCAAGGGACTCGGTGGCCCCGATTCAGATGTGGCCGTGCCCGCTGCTCCCTCTCTGTGAGGTGCCTCCTCCCGCGGTCCCCAGCGCACACACTAACCAGTAAGTGCACGAACGGACACCAGTGTCGTTCAGCAGAAGGAAGGCAGGAGGGTTTTTGCTCTGGCTCAGCTTCAATGAGAGCATTTTTCCTGGAACAAGGGGCTGAATTCATCTGCTTGGTGCTGTCTGATCACAGTTTGTTGCCAGAGTAACAGAGGCGCTGGAGCTGCCAGGGCCACACTTCAGGGGAAGGAAGAGGCTGCTGCTGGCACCCCGCTTGCCACCACCCTGCAGAGGGTCAGGGACATGGCTAAAGGGTCTCCTGGTCCCTCTGCGGGGTCAACTCAGCCCTAAAAGCTCCCACTGAGCGGGAAAGGGGAAGAGTTCCCTGAAGATACAAAGTCATCTCCTGGCATCTGCTGGACCGGCCGCTCCATCCCCCTGTGAAATGGGGATACCCTGCTGCCACTTCACCAGTCCCTGCTCCACGTACACCCTTGGGACCCAGACAGAGCTTGGCCTCTCAGACCAGAGTCTCTGACCTGACCAAATCACCCATCTACCCCTTGCTGCAGTCAGGTTTTCTAAAGGTTTTTCCCCATTTGAGGGCCTGGCTGTACAACTGAACACGATGGCAGTAAGGACGCCTGACAGGTTAATGCGTCAGCTATCTCTCTGAGAACATACTTCAGTCTGAAATAAAACGCAACGATGTCTTTGGCTTTATATAGCAAAACCTGGCCTTAGGGATCCAGCAGACCAGCGCAGGCTGAACAGAAGTGGTTTTCTTAAGACAGGGAGGGCATAATTTGTGCTTTGTACATTGAGAGTGCTAAGACAGAGAATGCAGTCTCTCCAGATCAAATAAAACACCCTGTGATTTTCCTTTTAAAGGGAGGACAAGTCAGAAGTTGCCCCAGCACACATCTGATCCTTAAGCTCTACAATATACTCCAGCACTTAGATCACCCGGTGACCTGTGCACTTCTTTCCCTCTTCCCATGCTTACATATTTGTAAATTGTGTTTTTTTCATCTCTAACCACCATTCAACTCCACCACTTATCTTTGTAGAGGTTCTGTAGATTAAGAGAGACAGTGAAAAGACACAAATAAATGCCCCCCAGTCTTCCCAGCACTCCTCTCACAGCACTACAAAGACAAGGAAAAACACTCCTAAGTCAAACAACTATAGCCACGAGCAGGCTCAGCACTGCATGGCAAGAGCTTGCAGTTATCCCACACATGCAAATGAAGACCACAGCCGTGCCATACCAGGGCTCTTAGACCTCTCTGAATATGAACGAGCTCTGTCTCTCTGCTGATTCCCTCTCACCATCTCTCTGAAGTCAGGAGACCCAGCCAACCCTGCCACGCACGCTGCCTTGCTCCCTTGCTGCCTGTTTTGCAATTTTAATTTCTCACCTTCCTAAACAGCAAAAGATTTATCATGCTCTAGTCAGAAATACTTAATTTTCCAAATGTATTTTTTCTCCTTCCAGGGCCCTGGAAGTCTTGAGGTATAACGTTTTCATATAACACCCATTCCAATTTGCAGAAAACCTGCTTGAAAAAAAGCACTGCACATCACAGGGAGCAGAATCACTCCCAGCATCTAAAAGGGGTGCAGGGGTGCAAAACCAGTTTAGTACTGTAAAGTTTGGTCCTGCTTTTCTTCCTGGGAATGTAAGATACAAGTCAAGATCTTTTCCACTTTATCACTACTGTCTCCATTATCCATGGATTGTAGCAGAACATAACTCATCTCAAGTCCCTGACATGGATGCCTCTACTTGTTGCTTAAAGTTTGGCCTGTGTTCCAGAGGTTAATACAACTTGCCCGAGGTCTCTGGCAAAGGTATGAATTAAACTGAAGTTTGCAGTAGCCCAAGGCTGCTGTTCTTGTATTATCACCAATACCTGGCACAGACTCTTCAGTGGTCAGAGGGCTAAAAATAAGGTACTAAGAGTGAGCAAGGAAACCCCAAAGCACCTGCCTCCAGGAGTCCGCATGCCCCAGAGATGGACCAGCCCAGCAGAGGTGAAGCCCGGGGAGAAAGGCACCCGCTGCCCTGCCCACCACTGAGGCAGTTCAGGCTGCTGTGACACTGATGAAGGAACTGTGGGAAACAGGGAGTAAATGAAGAGCTCTGTGAGTCCCCCCATCTATCCAACAAGCTCAATCCTTCCAAGCCATTTGTCTAATCTGTTCTTTAAAATCTCCAGTGACAGATACTCTGCACACTCCCTTAGCAATCTATTTTAGTGCTTCACTATTTTTACTGTTCAACAATGTTTCCTGATGTCCAGCCTCAATTTTTCTTGCTGCAATTTATGCTGTTGAGAAGAGTTCATTCCCTTTCTTTGAGATTGTTTCTCTTTGATTCCTGTGGGCATGTGTTCAGCGCCGAGATGGCCGCAGGTTTCCATACTTTAATAAATCAAACATTACAGAACAGAATTGATGGGCCATCTTATTTGAACTGCCCTCTGCGAGCCCGGCTCAGAAATTTGCTGTCGTTGCATCGCCATCCAAGCCCATGCATATGGCACAGCTAAAGCAACAGCACAAATGGGAGCTCTGTGTATTAGGCTCAAACAGGCAAGCAAAATTGAAACCCTTAGAGACAGGCACTCTCTAAAGGCACTGGCCTGATTTTCCCTTAGGCACTGGCCACAGAGAAGGCAGACCCCGGTACTCAGATCTGGATACCCAAAGAATCAGCTCCTGTTTCAGACAAGCTAATTACCTTCAGAGATGAAACAGTCAAGGGGTTATTTTTGTGCCTAAACTGCAGATGCTGGAGTTCAGCCTGAAGCTCCCAACTTTGAAGCATTGGCTTGTGGCCTTGGGAAAGCAGGAGGAGAGGGAAGCAGGGCTGTGCCAGATAGCTGGGACCTAGCAAGTGCCCAGGCAACACAAGCTAGTTTTTAAACAAAGTAATAGGTGGCAAAAAATCAGAGCATGCTGGGAAGAGACAGAAGGAGAAGCAAAGCTCACCGAGTAACCACAGTGCAAATGAGCCAGGCACAGTCTCAGACCTGTTGCTGAAGCAGAGTTGCTGAGCGGCATCTCTGCTCCTGACTCCTCCTTACACACAGAGATTCTCCTTCTTGATCCAGCTCTATGCCCCTTTCCTTCTCCACAGACTCAGCTCGCAAAGGGATGTGACTCCACTGACCCAGGCTATGCTCCAGCCCCATGTCTGGGGCCAAATTTGACAGGTTAGAGTGTTGTCCTGCACAGAGCCTGGCTTCTTTCTGCCATCCTTCCTATTTCACTGCTGCTTATTTGTAGCAGCCTCCCAACCAGCATTCCTATGCCACGCTTTAAGGACAGTGAGGACACCCACCAGCTCCCTGCAGCAGACACCAAGCACTCTACTTTTGGACATTATCTACTATTCCCAAACCTGTCAGTCCTGCCTTTTCCTGCCTGGCTTTCATACGCTCAGCACGGCAAGGACCATGGGACTCAAAAGCTTACCTTCATAGATGGGAAAAGAAAACAAGGCAGCAAATGGTCCTCCCCACTTCCTGTGCTGGAGGTTTGCTTTCATACACATACACTAAACACCTCGCCAACAACTTGACTGCAAATAGCTAGAATCCAGATAGATTCCTCCATTATATTATTTTCCTCCTCTTTTTCATTCTTCCAGACTACTTTATAATATTGTTACACCCTTTGTTTTGCTTCTTTATCTCTCCTCAGTCCGTGCAGCTTTCTTTTTCCTTCTTGCAGGCACTTTGCCCAAGAAGGATGGGACAGCAGGTCCTAACTAATCACCTGAGACATTAACAACTGCATATGCGATTGGTTGCAAACCCTGTTTCCCTGATGAATTCCATCCTGTGCCTCTGCGGGCTGTATCCATTTGTTCCCTGCCTTTTGCTCCCAGATCCCATAAAGAACTTCTCCCTGTCATCATTAGGGCTGGTGCCTTTCCGTATTCCCTGACTAACTGCTCCTGGTGGCTCCATGTGACTCTGTGCCTTTTGAAATAATTCCATGTGACTTCATTTCAGTTGCAAAATAACAATACCCCAAATACAAAACATTTTTGAGCTCTCTGAGGGAGTGAATATGCAACATGAAAACACACACACACAGAAGTACATCTCATTCTGCTGGACCAGACAGGTAATGCAGACACACCAATCAAGCCACACTTACGTATCCCCTGTTGTTTAAATTAAGTAGACACATCTACACCTAGGAGAAAAAAAAACAAAACAAAACCAACACATACACGGCAGCTGGCTTCATATTTCTCATCCACAGAAAACCATTTCCCCAATAATTAGAGGTTTCAGATGCTCTAACAAAGCTAACACAAGTTCCACCCACAGGGCAAAGTTCAGTAACAGAATCTGGGGAAAAAAAAAGAAACAAAAAATGTGCAGTGTATTAAAACTCCAAACCTAGTCATCTCAGTGGGAACATCCAAGTAGACAAGACAACAGCTTCCTTTACTTTTAAAACAAGTCATCTCAATCTGTTTTCCACTGCTTTTTTTTTGTAAAGAATAGGAAGCATATTTGAAATTTTTAACACAAATTAAGTAATGGTTGCTTATCCAAAGCTACCTGTTTCCACATCCCCAATTATTTGCAATTAAGGGTGACATAGGGTCACACAGATCCAAATTTGCAGAGAAAACATCTATTATTAATATACATATTCATAAAAAGTATGGCACCAACTCAGCAATGAAGCAGCAACGACTCAACCATCCCCAGCACAGGTGTAGGGTCCCACATTTGACCTTGCCAAAATGCTCATGACCGTGGCCATTGCTAGACAGAAAACACCAACAGAGTTGGCATTCAGTGATCCCAAATGGGCAGGGAGAACGTGTAGTGACACCAAAGACATCCCAGTGGCCATAGCTTGGGAGATAACGACCCTGACTGCAAAGGCCAGTTGCTGATAGGTTCAATGCTTCAGATTTTCACTTGAACACAAGTTCATCCCTTCACCAAGACAGAGACTGATTTCTTCACCAGATTGGAGCTCTTCATTAACACCCCAGTTATGGAACTAAAAAGGAACTAGAAACCTTGTTGCCACCGCTCCAGGAAAAAGCGGCACGTTTTCCCAGCCCCCTGCCATCCATCATGGCTCCAAACGGTCCCATAAAGCAGAGCTCTCGCTCGGTCAGGAACTCCCAGGATGTCACACAGGGACGGTGGGTTACCAGGGGTTGCACTCTGACCAGACAGACCAGCCCACAGCATGCCACATCCACGCTGGAGACACCCAGCGCTTCTGAATCATCCCCTCCCGGCTGGCTGTGTGGGGAGAAAAGAGTCACAACTTCTCAGCTTGCAGCTTCCCAACGAAAGCACCAACTCTTCGGGATCGAGTTTTGGTGGTGAGAAAGTGGGGAGGAGAAAAAAAAAAAAAAAAAAGCCCCTGTTAACCCAGCTTGAGTCTCCAACTCCATAAAAGGGCTGCAGCAAAACTCTTCATTAGTCATGGCTGGCAACCTTGAAAGGCATAAAAGGCACCAATGACTAATGCAACACTATAAAAACATAACAACCTCAATAATGGGCAAATCAAAACCCAGCACAAAACCTCCACGTGAACAAACCTACAGAAAGGGGAAGGCTTGAGCCAAGGTACGTAGCTCAGCATTCCATCTGTATAACTGCATTTTGAGCGTTTCATCTGAAGTGTTGCTCTACACACCAGCTTGGAAATGGTGGGTTTCTAGCCCTGACATATGCACAAAAGCATCGATACAACCATCATCTCCATCGTCTTGGGAATCCCTTCTAAACACTGCCATTCCAAGAAGCAGGTGAGGGGTAGTGGCTCTATCTAGCATATGTGACAGCTTTAAAAGCTGCATTTATGCAAGTAAATGGAGCATATCAGCTGCGCTGTATTAACACCCGCGTCTGCAAATGGGACTCGGATATTTTTGTCGCTGTGACTGGAAATTTGCTCAACATACACTCAAGGAGAAAACTGCTTCCAGTTGTACTTTCCGAACAGCATTTCCACCTCCTGTAGCATCAATCCATTTTAATTTGCCACATTCCAGGAGCGCAGTCCGGGCTTTGCATGCAGAGAGAAGTGAGGAGGGGCTTTCCAGTACGGTGCTCCCCACCAACCAACCAGCAAGTCCACCAGCACGACTCAAACGGCTGTAATTCGCAGCAGGATGAACCCTGCAGACCACTGCTAGCACTGCACCAATTCCATCAATTACCTCAGCTATGGGCTGTAAAGAGCTTTAAGCCAAAGCTGATATATCATTCAACTCATGATTTCTGACATATTGCTAAAAGCCCCAGATCCTCAGTTTGCACCTTCATTTTAACAGGCTGATGGTAAACAAGTTTCTGATTCTTTGTGGCCCTGAAGAAAAGTTTATGGCTGCACGCTGCCAAAAACTGAACAGGGGAAGTGAATAATACAAATAAAACGATAAAAAACAGACGGCACTGTTTTCTTTGAAGCATTAACCTCCCCGCCACAGGTTTCTTTCCAGTCTCACCAAGCTCGCTGTGCACACATGCTGCCCTATCTGCCTTTCCATGCCAGGGCCAACTCAGCCCACTGGAGCCCAGTGCAGGTCCAGCCCTGGCACAGCCCAGCCCATCCGACCTTCCTGCCATGGCACTTTCCAAAGCCAGGCTGGCATCGGGACAGAACCACAGAGTGGGGAGGAGATGGGCACCAGGGTACAGCCTGGGGTGAAAAAGGCTGAATTCAATGCTTGTTTCTAAGCTGATTTACTTTTTCAGGGCCTTTTTTGGGAAGTGGCAGCACATTCTGCAGCCCAGGTAATCTCATACAAGGAGCCGTTCTCTGAGGGCACCAATCCACATTCATGCTGACCAAGCTCATCAATGTGCAACAGTGAAAGACAGCGATGCGAGTGCCCCCCCCGAGCAGCAACTTGGCATCATTTTCCAGCATCTCTCCCTACCCTGCAGCCTCTGGAGAAAGATCATGAAGAGGGAACCAAAAGTTCAGTGCAATGGAAGGCGAAGCTGAAGAAACATCACCGCGAGGAAGGATTTAGGTGTCCACTGTCCTGTAAGGAGTCCCCTTTCCTTGCGTGTGTCTGCGGAAGGGTTGAAGGAAGATGCCAGCAGGATGTACAGAGCCACTGCCTATAGCACTGCTCTCGGACACGCTGGCAAAGCTCTGCAAGCCCTGACACACTGCAAGGGGGAAAGTCACCTGCACCCTACCTTTGAAGCTGGAGAGGGAGGGAGAGCCACCAAGAAGGACACAGGGACTCTGAGGACCAGCTAGCAGCAAACCAACCATCCTTAGCACAGAGCTTGTGACAAAGTCCCCGGCAGCCCAGGGTGGCCAGAGCCATCACTGCTACTCATACTGACATTAACAGTGCAGAAATCAGCAGAGAGGCTGACCAGGTAATCCCCAGTCCCTCTAAGATTATATACTCACGAAATTAAAGGAGGCTAAGCCAAAAAAAGTATTTGAGGGAAGTTCTTCTTCCCCAAGAGAGCTTTTCCATAGAACTTAATTGACTCTAACGTACATATAGTAACAGGACACCTTTATTAAGTCGTTTTCCTACTCCTGAATGCCACCTGTAGATAGCTCTTAACTTGTGCTATCCTCCCAACTTTGTAATAGCTGGAATAAACCCTGTAGGATTTTCCTCTTGACAGGATAATATACCCAGAGACTTAAGAGCTATAGAGTGAGTTCTTATACAACGTGGTAATTGACTCAGTCTCCAAAGGATAAACATGTCAAGATACAAAATCCACTTTTTTCTTACCAATGCAATGAAGATGTGATTGAAAATGTCGCGTTCTGGATATATGAGCAATATTCTCATAACTCATCATCTAAAATAAATTGTTCTATCATTTGTATTAGTTAGAAGATATTCCAAGTCAGACAAGCTGAAAGCAGGAGTTTAAACATACTCAGCATGGCAGAAAGAATATTAATTTCCACCCCTCTACCCCTTATAAATGTTAAATCACAGCCTCTCACCTAGGGTTAATTAGCCTCCCAAAAGTGCTCGAGTCCACCATGCACAGAGCAGAAAGATCTTAAGGACCTGCCCATGGCTTCAGGAAAGCCCACTACAAATCTTAAAGATTTCCTTGCAAACTCTGGCAGAGACGCAATAATTGAATATGCAAAGCTGCACCATGTTATGCCACGAGTCTCATTCTTTGAGAAAAAATGCAATTACTTCTGACACGTTGGATCACACAGTGGATACAGAAGAGCAGCATCATTTAGTGCAGGGGATTACTGGAATGTGCTGCCAGCTCCTCGTCTTCTGTTACAGAAGTACTCGGAGGACTCAAGGACTCATGGATCCGGATGCTACGTCAAACTCTGCAGCATCTGCCTGGCCCCGCTGCCAAAGCACCGGGCAAGGGCTCAGCCAAGCTCCTGCACCAGCCCTTGCCTGCGCTCCCCAGGGCCTCTATCTGCCCACACCTGCACACTCACCACCTCCCCAGGGAGCCTGAAGAGCTTCACTGAAGTGCTGGCAAAGTCTCCAGTGACAAGCATGACATGAAGACACGGATGGTCTCATTGCTGCATACCCAGCACCCTGAAGGGCTTGTCCACGACCGCCTGACTACGGAGCCATTTACGCGAAAGACGCCACAGGAGACTTGGTTCCAGTTTTTCTTTTCCCTCCCACTCCCATAAAACACTATTTGCTTCCATAATTGAACCTTCAGCAACGAAGAGCCTCTAATGAACGAAGCCATTTCTGGAGACATTTGGACCCTAAATCCATGCAGACAACAGCTCTTGAACTGAGTTCAAATGCATCCCCTGCTTAAATTTTTGTCTCAGGCTACTTAAAAGCCCTGAAATATTAGGTGCATTAAAGCTACTTGGGAGAGAACAAGGATGACACGCAGGCTAAGATCACTCCAAAGAGGAGAAGATGATGCTAATTATACCACTGGTAAAACAGAACCCCTGGAGGGAAAAAAAAAAAGAAGGGCCAAGAGAGTTAACTGGTGCAAGAGCAGCTACGCTCTATAATCAGTGGTAGGTCATCCGCCTGAAAGAAGAGTAACAGATTACATCAAGGCAGTGACAGACAATCAATGAACACTCAATTAACAATTACAATATTACTAACTTAAGCAAAACGTGGTTTTTGCAAATGGTAATCTCGCCCCTGTCCTGATACAACACTAATTTAATTTTCTGCCATGCAGCGAACACCAAACGTTGAAAGAAAAAAAAACGTGGATGCCACGGTCTGAAAGGAAATGCTCTTCGATTCTGCAAAGAGCAGAGTCAAAGGGGTGGAAGGAGACAAAACAAGTCTGTGGGGTGACCACCTGGCAACACCTTCCATCTAGGAGGGGGAGGCAGCAGAGTTCTACAAGAGGGCACTGGCTCAAGAGCCTGGAGACGCAGACTCGTCAGCCTCCCTGCCCCAAAAGAAAAAAAAACAAAGAAAAAGGTAAGAGATTCTTGATATAACTGAAAGATCTGAAGAACAATAATGACCATTTGGAGAATCTTGTTTTACTTGTTATTGATTGATTCCGGGTTTGCCCACACCGAATCTCCACAGCCTGCAGCTGACCTAGAAGGACTCCACAAGATGTATTATTTCAATTTTAAACCGGCAAATGTACCAAGACCTGGGTAATTTGCTCTTCTGCTTAAATATAAAGCTGTACAAAAATAAAACATTCCTTTTTTCATCTGAATTTATCTAGCTTGAGCACCCAGCCGCAGAACCATGTCCTGCCTTCGTCCCTTTGGCCAGCAAAAGTCTCTTCCCCTGGTTAAGTACTTACAGACAATAATCACATCAACCCTTAGCCTTCTCTTTGTTAAAAGAAACAGATTGAGCTTCAGTCTCTCTCTCCAGCATGCTTTACAAACCTCACATCATCCTTGTAGCTCTTCTCTTATCTCTCGCCAGTTTGCCAACATCATTTTTAAGGTATAGATACCATGACTGCACAGAACGCTCTTCCTACATGTATTCATTATTTCTTTGCTTAGACAGCCAAAGATAGCACTAACGCTCCTGAGAATTCCGAACACAGCACAAGACCAGCTAGTTATTGATAAGATAATGAAATTAAGCTCCAGCCTCTCACCTTGACTCCCAGGGGTGCCTGTCTCAGAGTGTGGGTTTTACTCCCTGCTCTCGTTAATGCGGATTAGTAAATCACCGCACGCCAGCCGTGCCGCCAGAGCTGCCGGTGCCTTTACCCGTCTTCCCCTATAAATGCAAGACGATAACTCGACTAAACCTCACGCCCTTTCTCAAACCCTCCCATCTGTCACAGCACGGGGACGCGGGTTACCTTGGCTCGGACGCGGCGGGTCGTTGGTGACGCCGCAGACGTCCCAAAAGCAGAGCCATCCACGAGTGACCTCGCCTGCTGTCAGGAGCCCGGGCAGAACCAGGGCACTCATTGCCCGCACACAGCCGCGGGTCCCAACCTGGGCTTTGTGCTACTGCAGTACAGCCAGCTCCCAGGAGCCAAACAAGCCCCATCAGTCAAAGCCAAGCAGTGCCAGCATATCTGTGCTCCAGGCTCCTGCCAGAATAAATCTACCACACAAGGACTACGGCATCTCGCACCCCTTCCAACGGAACTCTCCCTGCGACGCAGCGCTGCTTCAGATGTAGCTCGAGATATATCTCAGACCCTCCTTCTGGAGACATGCTCCTGCTCCTCTGACACCCACGGGACACGGAGCCAGGGCCTTGGAGAGCCAGCAAAGCCCCTCTCCCCACGAGGCACGTTTTGGGCAGCGCTGCCAGCACGGTGCAGACTCGGGCCATGGAACTGGCATCTGTTGCCAGATGGAAATTGCAAACTCATCCAGCGTTTGAAGGGATCTGGACCCAGGGATTTGCTTTAAGAAGCTTTCTTTCTCCCTAACCCCAGCCCTACCAGTTGGAAGCTAATATGTCTGGATTTTTCACCAACAGTCAGAAAAAAATTTGTCACAGAAAATGTGCAAGCACTGACATCTTAAGACAAAAAAGATGCAGATTTCTCAACTGTTCACAGCACATTATGGAAATACATTCTTAGGGACTATTAAATATGGGGATTATTGACTAGATGAGCAGCAGCTCAAAGGACTAGCTTGCAAATATGTCTTTAGACAATTCTTAAAATGCAGATTAATTATCTAACAGACCAGAACATTTTTTTTTTCCTACAGACTTTCTAATGATCTGTTGCATAAACAAACATCAAGACAGTTTTGTTTGCATTTCAGTTGGCTGTGATGTTCTTCAATAACTAAATGGTGACGGAGGAGACTTAAATCTTATTTAACACTCAGCAGGAACAGAACAAAAGGCATGTCAGTCCAAATCACCAAAAGAGAAGTCTCCTTAAAGACCTTTGGAAAGTCCAACCACCATAACACCAAAGTGCCCTGTTTCCTTCAGATATATCATACACCATCTTCACCAAACTTCAGATACACTACCTAGCATTAAATTCTTCCCATGTTTATGCCATGGGGTTTCCTTAGAGAGACTACAATGCTGATATCCAACATTTAACAGCTAATATTCCCACCAACTCGCTCTTAAAGATATATTATAGTACAGAAATATTACTCAGGGCTCTCTGCAGACTCGGGAAAACATCACCACTGCCCAGCCATGCTGGAGTGGCGTTCAGAAGATCTACACAGAATGAGAAGATTGAAGCTGGAGGAACCATTCCACAGAGCTCTGCTGCTGCCCTCACCCACTAACTCCTGTGCCATGATTTGAACACTTGAGTTGGAATTTAAAAGTCCCATCTTGATTTTAAATTTGTCATTGATAGAGGATTGAGCACAGTGGTCATTTGCTCAGTAAGGGTAATTAATTAACATGCTCGTTGTAGACTGTGCTTTCAGCTTCCAACTACCCAATTTCTCTACGCCTTTTCTGATAGGTTAAAATGGATATCAAAACCAATGCAAAGCAAGTGTGAAACATTATTATTCCACCTTCACACCCACTTTCCCTTGGTGTGAACAATAATGCAAACTGCAAGACAGTGATGAATTGGACCTGGAGAAGACCAGATGCTCTGTGAACAGTAGCACAGTCTCTGCCCCAAACATTTTTCAGTCTAAAAAGAGATGTGATAACCCGCTTTCAAAGCTGTCCATGCACACATACAATCTCTTAGCACCAGATGTTACCAGATCACACACAAGGTGGAGCAAAACTGGAAAACAAGCAGAGACCAAACAAGCAAACAGAAAAGGCAAACAGTGAGTGCGAGTTGTAACTTTGATCAACCTTTTTGGGATGAAAAAAAAAGCCGTTTTGTCACGTAACAGTTTGCAGATCATCACTGGTTTTAGTGAACTGCACACGACCAGCACTAGACTGCACTTGCATCTCTGCAGCCAGGCTCTGCCCGTGGCATGGTTACCTCCCAGCCTTGCCACTTCACCCAAGCCGAGCCACATCAAGAGCAACTCTATCAGACACAGCAACTTGCTGCTTCATCACTGTCTACAAAGGGAAAGAACAAGGCTGATGCCCACCATGAATCCCACTGCAGACTCCGTGACAACCAGCTCTGCAGTCCCTCTGCCTCTGAGCAGGGCAAGAGAGCCATTAGAAAAACCCCTTGGCATCAAAACACAAAGCACTCTTCAGAAAAATGTCAGCTTCCATCATTGAACCAAAACCTCTCTGATTTTCAGCAAAAAAAGATTTTTAAAAAAAGCTAAAGCTGAACAAGATGTTGCAGGGATTTTCAACAATCCATCCCCTCCTGGTCAGGCCCAGACTACCTTTGATATCCGATTCAGATGTCCATGTAGGAAGGGGACAGGATAAGGGTGCAGAGCCACAGTCATATAGAAAAAGCTAATTTTCTATGGAAGCAAATAAGGTGCAATCACCCAGTTGGCCAGTCTGCAATGGTAATGACCTAAACCCCTTGGCTAGAGCCACAGGCAGGACCCACAGTGGTGGGTCCTCTCCAAACCAACGTTCCACCGCACAGAAAGGGCTGCTCACCACCAGCCGTGCTCCCCCCCACACCTCGACACACACACACACCACGACAGCCACAGAAAGGAAAAACCTGCTTTTTAAAAATAGCAAAATCTTTAAGTTGCTGAGCACATGCCTGAGTGGGTGGGAAATTAGTACTTTGTGCTCACAGGGGCTAAGACCTCAGATGACTTGTTTGTGCCCAGAATGAATTTTTGCAGACTCATTATAAACCCTTGCAAAGCAGGGTTTATAAGGTCACAGAAGAATTTCCATTAACCGTGGCCTGGCTGGGGATTGCCAGTGTGATCTATTTCTCCCATTTATGCATATGCAGTAAGGCCAAGACGAGGCTCTTTTGCTTTATTTCCACATCATCGTGCTGATGCTGAGCTAACCAAATAAACAAACTGAACAGCGAGTG
This sequence comes from Actenoides lindsayi, assembly GCA_025331215.1. Taxonomy (NCBI): domain Eukaryota; kingdom Metazoa; phylum Chordata; class Aves; order Coraciiformes; family Alcedinidae; genus Actenoides; species Actenoides lindsayi. Next base: position 2,452 of record WTSP01001593.1, on the reverse strand, counting down.
GGGAAGGGAGAGAGGAACAGAGAGGCTAAGAAAAAGACGGATCCCCGGCTCGCTCCCTCATGAAGGATGCAAATAAATTCTACAGACATCGAAGCCAGAAGATCTCAGCAGAGATGAAAATCCCCCCGTGCTGGATGGCTCACCGGGTGCTCAGCGGAGACACTGCTCAGGTATTGAGTTATGCAGCCGCTTCCACGCAGAAGATGGTCAGAATAAATATTGTTACGCTGCCACCTGACTGAGACCTGGCTCAGGGATTTGCAATGAAGCAGAAACTCCAACCCTCCGGGCTCTCTAACCTCCCTCCCACCCCTGAGACCACAACCTCTTCAAAACCTGCACTTCAGGCACATTAACACTAACACTCCGCTTCAAACGGTGCAAACATGTCCCAACTCTCTGCAGACCTGGGTAGGAAATCACCCGTGTAGATGGGCAGCTTACATCTTGGCTCCTCCTTCCCTGATAAATCAGTACCATGGTACCTGTCCCCTCGGAAAATGCAGGGGACGGTCCCACCAGTCAAGGAGGAGCACACCAGGACTCCTGATTCATTTAAAGCCAGCCAGTCCAGCTGGATGCCAGCACAGTCTGGACAGGCACAGCCTCCGCTCCAGCCTGAGCAGCACCCTGGCTCCAGCAGCAACAAATCCCTGACCGACGCGAGAGGCTTTGGGAAGAGCTGTCACTGCTATGTCACCGTGGACACCGCTCTCCACGGAGCCCCTGGACCACACAGTGCCCAAGACAGAGCACTGTGTGCTAGGTCAGAGCATCTCCCGGGGCTCCCCTTCCCCTGCAGCTTGCTCCCACAGCCCCAGGGCCGGGGCAGCTGTGCACACAAACCACATGTGCCACTTCACACCCCTGCACATTCTCCCGGCGGAATCCCCCAGAGCACCCTGGCTACATCTTTAGGGAAAGATTTGCTCCAGTTTTTGCTTTTTCATGTGCTCGTAACGCTCGAGTCCAAGCTACACCCTGACTGCTGCTCCACTGGCTGAACTGTGGGCACGCTCCAATCCAGCAGCCTGGTCTCTTAATTCTTCCAAATGCTTAGCAGCAAAAGCAAACCCTTTCTGTTGGCACGCTCGCTCGCACACAGCTCTGATCCATTTCCACCTCCAAATCATTAAAGATAATAAATAAGCCTAGCCTCAGTGTGAAGAACCTTCACATAATCACCTATCTACGCTCCGATCAGAACTCCTCCATTATACTTCTATTTTCTACAGCTTAACTAGGAAAGCCGGCACCAAAGTCTGCCCCTTACCCTACAGCTATTTATTGCCCACATTCTGCTATTTATTTCCTAAAATAGTCTCTTTTGGATGGATCTAGTGAAAAATCCAAAGAAATTAGGTCCACTGGTACATTTTCAGTTCCCATCTTATCATCCTTCCAAACTGCAAGCAGCATTAGGAAGGTAAGCTTACCTACTGTGCACCCATCCTCTTGATATAAGCTATGGTGATTTGAGCCCCAAGGTTAGACCCATCCAAATATTTGAGTGATAATTAGGCCCTCTCAGCTGGCACAGAACAGAAGCAAAACTCACTCGCCTGATATCGCAGCTTGTCCTCAGGGTTGATTTCTGTAAAGGCATTGTGTGGCAAAACTGCTCCTGCTGTAACTGGCAGTTCCCTTTGCTTGAGTTCCTGCCTTGGTACCTTCCCAGCAAGGAGGAAGAGTCATCCCTTTCATATTAACACCTGTTGCTGTTTCACACTTTATTTACTTCAGGGCCCTGGGATGAACCATCCCCAGTCCTATTGGTTTACAACACCCAGGTTTCTTCCTTTGGTCCATTACTTCCTCTTCCAACAATTCAATCACTGCTAATTTACTGTAAATGGAGATTTCCTCAACATCCTCGTGCAGGGAAATGACTCCATTTTTCTCTCAGCCAACTTTTTTTCTCTGCCACAGCATCTCATACCTCCTGGGGCTTACCAACTACTGCTGCCCTTGGAGATCTTTCAGCATCCTGCAGTTGCCTAGTCATGGTGGATACCACATGGCCACAGCTGCAGCCAGGAGCACCTGGAGACTCTTCCCAGCCCCAGCAAGGTCTCCCACAGAAGCAGAGCAATGAGCAAACAAAGCAGAGGACAACGTTACAGCTGACAGGTCCCATGTCCAGCTCCCCTTGTTTGGCAGTCATAGAGAGAAGCTGGTGTCCAGAGAGCTGTACAAATCACAGCTAAGCCTCCTTTCACAGCTCTCTTGTGAGGCACCCGCAGAGTCGTGGCTGAAAAGTACCTGGGGAGTCCCATGCTCCCTTCTTTATTTACCTGACCTCCTACTGAAACTAGTGGAGCATTTTAAGGTATAGGAAACATTTCTGGGTTTACTGCCTTGATAGCTTTTGAACTGCTTGAATCACAGAATCATTTAGGTTGGAAAAGACCCTTGGGATCATCGTGTCCAACCATTAACCCTACTCTACAAG
>WTSP01001592.1:6514-36150 GCA_025331215.1 Actenoides lindsayi | reverse complement strand
CTGGACGCCGCCGCCGACACAGGGACACGCCGAAGTCCCCACCTCCTCCCCCCCGCGCAGGCGCCGCTCCCGCTCCTCCGGCGCTTCCTATGACCGCCCCTCCTCGGGAGCCGGCCCGCCCCTACTTCGCGCCCATTGGCCTCTCTGACGGCCGCCTCGTCCTATTGGTGACCGCGCACGTCAATCACTGGCTAGCCCGGCCTCGAGGGCGAACTTGGTTGCGCCCTTCGCCTCGCCCCAGTCTGCCAGCCCCTCCTGTTTCCCACGGATGGGACCTTCCGAAGGGCGCCGAATGGAGCTCTGGAAGGGACCACTTGGAATGAAGGGAGGGGGGGTGGGGGGTGAGGGAGCGAAGTGCGACTTCCCCTGGCTGGAGTACAATGGGGTGGCTGTGGGTGCCTGCAGCTCCGGGGCCGGGAGGCAGCGGCCGGAGCTGCGGCACGTCGGGACCTGTAGTCGCGCCAGCGCTGCGTCCCCCGCGCACGGCGGCCCGCAGCGGGGGAGGGCTGCGGGACTGGGCGCTGTCGCCTCCTCGCGAAGCGTCCCCCTAAAACGCCTGGAAGAGAAGGGCACCCTCCTCGGGTGGGAAATGCGAAGCCGTGGAAAATGCCCGGGGGGGTCCCTGCGGTGGCGGTGACCAAGGCGGGCGAAAGGCTCCCCGCGGGGCAGGGCCGCGGGCTGCGCCGCTTGGGTAAACACCGGGCGGCAGGAAGATGGCGGGCAGGGCCGGGGCAGGTGACAGGCCGGACGCAGCCTCCTGGCCGGGGAATGCTCCCCTCGCGCGCGTGGATGTATATGTGTATATATATGTATATGCATATACGTCACAGAAATGCCCGCACGCGAAGCTAAAAGGCCGGTGTTTGTAAGGGAGTATGGGTTGGGTTTCGGTGGCGGTAAGCGACGCTGCCGGGAGACCGGTGCGAGTCTGGCTGAGCACGCCCTGGGAGGAAGGGGGTCCCCACACCCCCCGGTGCTGCCGCGGGGGTGGCTTCGGGCACCTCCAGCCTTCCTACGAGAAATTGTTTTAAAATTTCTTTCTTGCCCGATGTCAAAACATGACGAGCCAACAAAATAGTGCCAGTTCTGCCTTTCCTCTATGTGAAGAAGTTAAACACTAAAACATCTTCATGTTTGATGTCCTGATTACATTTACAACTTCTGCTTCAGCAAAGCTAAATAATTTTAGATGTGTGTATGTATAGCCTTGTAGCTTAGTAAATACACTAAGTCTTTTAAAGTGTATTTTATTGGGGAAGAACTACACAGGCTTTATTGATGTAGTGGATCCAATAAAGCTTTGTCACACAGACTAAGGATAAAGGTATGTCCTGACAAGCAGAACCTGGTTAAGACATTCCTACCCATTTTCTACTTCTCATTCCTACTTTATAATACGTTGCGATTGCAGCCATGCCAGCACACCCACATGTTGGACAGTAATCGAACCACCTCAGGCAACTCATTTGGCTACAATACAAGCCCATAGTAAAACTTGTTTTTTCTTACAGGATGATTCCATTAAGCTGGCTTTGCTACCAGGTTTTGTTCTAAACCTGCATAAGAGCTTGGTCTTCCTGTGGTGGTGTAAGATGTTACTGGTTTAGATGAGTGCCAAAGATTACCACACTTCACAAGAACTGTGTGACCAGACTCAAGCTGGCTATAGTATAAATGTCACGCTCAGTATAAAACGGGATGTTTGCTGAGGACGGAGGGTCTCCTCCTTGGGCTTCTTCTGATCCTGCTCCTCTTCCTACTCCTCAGGACTGCCTTCGTGTTCATTGTGACCACTGCACATTCACTGGGCTGAGTGTAACTTTTTTTACTTTATAATGGCATTGGTATTTGTTGTCTGTTTCATTAAATCTGATTTAAAACTGTGAGTCGCCTCTCCTTTTCTCAATCTCCCTTTTGGGCTGGGGGGGAGTCATTGGGTGATAGAGCAACTGCTATAGTTTAGCCCTGGATATGGGCTAAACATGGAGAAATGCCCATCAACTCATCACCTTCCCAGTGAAGACAAGTTTTGAGCTACAACATAGAACCCTGAACTGTAGCTGCTGGTGCATGGCTACATTTCCTTCTACTGCATCTGCCACAGAAGCAGTCATCTCTGGCAGAGGGGCAGGTTAGAGAATTCACAGGGTTTGTGTTCTCGCATGATTTGCTGCAGACTTCAGCCTCTCATAAAACGGTTATATTTTAGCAGTTGATGTTTATGGAGCCTAACGTACAGCAGATGTAAGGACACACCAAGGAACTGGGAAAGAGCACCAGTTCTCTACTGAGGTAGTGAGGCCTGAAAAACTCCCTCTGCACACAAGTTATTGAAGCTTGAGCACCCCACACAAGCACATCAGCTGTCAAAGCTCAGTGTCCTCTCCATGTCCTTTGCACCAGCCTCCATCAGTAAGTTAAGCAATCAGCCCTGAAGAGCCACCAAGATGCCTTCTTTTCTTGCTCTAATCCCTCTCTTATTTTCCTCTTTCAAGCTTCCACTTTCTCCCCTACCAAAAAGCAGCCTTAATGGGAAATACAGACTCGAGGTAGGAGGTAGGTGTGGCACGAGGATCATGAAGGATAGCTGTGACAGGGGTCATTATGTAATCATGCCACCTTGCTGGATTTCCGTCTGCTTCACGAAGGTTGCTTAGTTTGCTCAGCAGCTGCCCCACAAACCTGCTCTCACTGCCAGATGTCATTTAACTTTAGAAAAGTGATGTAAGCAACCAATCAATGAAGTCTTGAATGTGGCAGTTTTCTTCATGCCGCTCATCTATTCGCAGAGTTACAGAGGTCTTGATTAAGAGAGAAGGGAAGACGATGGATCTATTGCACTTGACTCTCATGTTACCATTGCCTTACATTGAAAGGACTCAGTTATCAGTCTGGCCTGGTTCATAGTCTATCGCCGCATTGTAATAAACTGTTGTAGACTAGCAAGTGTAAGAGTGACCTTTCACTGGGTTAACCGATAAGAAGCATCTACAATCTCAGAAGGAAAAAAACCAAAGCCCCCCAGACCAGCCCTGTGTTGCTAGCCAAAACAACGGCCTATATGAAACAAAGACATTGGAAATACCTGTGGTGGAGAACGTTGCTGAGCGTTGTTTGCATACGCACGTGTACCTGTGAGAGCTGCCACGCAGTCCTGAGCACAAAACCAACTGCAGCAGTTGTATCTCCCTCAGCCCTGCAAATGTTGCTGTCTCATCTCTGTGCTATGAACCAATTTTCAGCAGCGAAAGGAGTGCTTTAAATGGGACTTTTGATCTGAAACTCAAGCTGTCTGGGTTTAACGCAGACATCTGACCAATCTAGCATGTGTGCATGAGTGTGTATTTGTGTAGCTGTAGGAGAGAGATGGAAAAAGAGAGAGACATGCAGGGCGAATTACTCACCCCATAGATAGAACAGGAAGTTGCAACCAAAATCTGCAGAAGAAAAGTGTGGTTGTGTCTTAACAATCCATACAAGTATAGTTCTTGGAGAAAAGCAAGTAGATCACCTGCAGCTGCTCTACTTTTAATCTCATTTTGCCTTGCCATGCACAACTCCAGCTGCTTCAGGGAAGGAAGACAGCCAGTTTTTTCTGTTCAAAGGTGGCTTCTCTCGTTCCCACAAGGTAAGCATGTGTTAACTGGTAAATGTGTTTCCCGGCATGCATACTAGGGTTACACCCAGTCAATGGGCAGGAGTACCAAATGTCCTAGTTTACCAAGCTTCAGAGGTTTCCCTGAAGACTGAGGTGGAGCACAGGTTTGCCTCAAAGCTGTTTGACTGCAATGTCTCTGTGGCTTGGAGGCATGTTCAAACCACAGAGACTGTCTATATACCTAAAACTGTGTTCCAGAGAGAAAGGAAAGAACTGGGGTGCAAGAGAATGCTGAAAGAACCCTACATCTCTGAGTAAGGGCATCGTCTCCGGTGGTTTGATTCCTCCTTTGTCCAGCAAAACAAGACCTTGTGCATTCCTTGTAATTTGGCATGACTACATTGCAATGATAGCTCACTTCATCACATTTTTCTCCTCTCCTTTGTAATAATCTAACAACTCTTAGATTTTAACTACCTATTTGGAGTAATTTGTTATAGTGGTGTCTAGTTATTAACATATTACTGTAATTATCATTAAATTATGATCAATATATCCTGTATATGGAATCCCAATTTTAACTATACTGTGAGTTTGAAAAATATTTTTGTAATCAAGATCATTTAGGATAAAAATCAGATCCTAACATTCATATGTTCTAAAATGACATTCTTGAAATATATTTTAAGTGTAGTTGCCTGAAAGTTTTCTAAAAACATTGTGTTTTAATGGAAAATACTGTTTCTGTAAAAATTTTTCCTCAGGAAACAATTTTGCTAAAGTTTTTCTGCTTTCTGACAAAAACAATACACTGTTATACTTACAGATGCAGAAATGACTTTACCATTGAAGACAGTACCACTTGGGATAGGGACCCTGTACATGAAAGAGCTGGAATGTGGAATCTAAATGCCAGGAAGCTGTTGAGCAGCTCAAGAGCGCACATAAAAAATAAGTGCCAATGTAACATTTGTCTTTGATCTGAAACTGAAATGCAATGTGTCTTTCCACAAATGTAAAAATGTTTCATGCTGGTTGAAAATAGTTAAATGAAACATTCAAGAATATCAGCATCAAGTTCTTTTTGTATGCTCTGACCCTCAAAACATTTTGGTATCTAGTCACTTTTGTTTCATAAGAGGATAGAAATTATCATATTTGGTTTTCTGGCAAACTCACAATTTGACCGCTTAGGTTATAAGTAACAAACTAACAAACAGGGATCCTCATGGAAGCTCAGAATACTCAGTTTGAACACAAAGGATATTGTGGACAATAAATCTGAGGAAGATGCATTATATCCTTTGTATAAAACAAATAAATTGAATTTCTGATTTAAACCCAAAACTAATTACATTTTAAATGAGTCATAAAGACCTGATCAGTGTCTGTATAATATGTTCCATTCATACTAATTAAGTGCCATGTGACTGCTGAATTTCTTGACATTTGCATCTATTACTCTCAGTTAGGCAATGACAGACTCCTCTTCTATAATTACCACTGAAAATGCTACTCCTACAATTTAATTTTACGTGGCTTGCTTAGTTTTTATTTATTAACTTTTCATCTTCTAGGATTCTTTGCACAATATTGCTACAACCCTTTAAATATGACATTTCTTATGCACCTAATAAATATTTTAGATCATAATTACTGAGTTTCATAATCAGCACATAATTTGGATTCCTCTCTAACAGTAATATGCACCCTCCCCCCCAAATGCACACGGTTTCCATACATAGAAGAAACTTTGTTCTTGCTGCTGTACTTACTGTACATTCAGGTTTAAAGTGGTTTTTAGGTATTGCTAACATGCATCTGAACTGAAAATAAATGTGTGCATTATATCATCAACATAATTCTCTGCCATGACCAGATGTAAAAAGAAAACAACTGTGAAATAGTATCCAGACTTAATTTTTTTTCTAGTTACCTTTTTAAAATTTTCATATAATGAAAGATCTACTCTGTTGATTGAGGTATTTTGTTTGATTTTGGTGAATGTAAAAAAAGAGAAACTCTCTCAGAATTCGATTTTTTCTCCAAGATATTCATGGTAATAGAATAAACAGCATATAGGCCCCAAAATAAATTGCTGTTTGTCCTTTCAATATCTACTTTTCAGTAGTTTCATTGTAAATCACTTAGAGGTCTGGTGACTGTTATTTATACATGATACTCAGTGTAAGAACACTGATTTCAGTAGGATACCTGCTTTGCGGTATTGGACATAAGATTAGGCAAATCAGGAGCCATTTTCCATCTGTATCTTTTGACCTTATTAAAATCTGCCATACAAGTTCTGAAGCAGGAATATATCTATCTTGTGACTACTCCCGGTACATCTGACACAACATGACACAGGTCTGGTTTGCTGGCGGCCAGCAGCCAGCTGCAGCACTGTGGTGGGCTGCTCTGAGGGAACCTCATTTGCCTTCTTGTGACAAAGCTTTCATCAAGGGTATTCCCCAGGCACAGCCCAGCACATCTGAAATGGAAATACCAGCAGCAGAAGGTAAGCCTGTGCACAGGACATGTTAGGTATTTGTGCTCTCAAACCTTTGCCTGCAAGTATTAGAAAAAGCATCATTAAAAAAAAGCAACACATTTAAAAGACACAATGGAAGAATCTGGATTTCCTAATGGGAAGCATTCATTCAAAATTCAATTTTGAAAGAAGGTAATTGAACAAAAATTAAGTTTTCAGTATCTTTAAAGAAAAAAAATTAAAATCTTAGTACTAAAATCTTTCATTAATGAATCCAAAAGCTATGTCAAAGCTGAATGAGCTTAGCATCATTTATCATGTTCAGTTTTTGTGTTTCAGCCTCAAGAACAAAAGAATTAATCTGCTTGTTACCAGTTTTATTTCAAGGTTCTTATCCATTAGTGTAGCAATATTTGTTTTATCCTTAAACAAATGTCAGGCTACTGTTTGCCTCTAGTCTTATATTAATCAATACAAATTAAAATATTTTAACTTCTCTAAAACACATCTTTATGGAAAGTAAAATTAAAATTATCAGACAAAATCTGAGCCAAAATGATTCAACACTGCACTTTCACCTGGCATTAGCATTCTCTGAACACATATACTATTCCATTTTATTCTGAAAATCCTATTAAAATAATAATAAGAAGGCCTGAAACTGCTGCTACTAATGCATTAGCTATGCTGGTAAAACTGAGATCCCTAAGAGTTCCTCCTGCAAAATGCCTCCTGTTAAGACCATTAGTAGTCATAATGGTCAGTTCAGATTCTCATCTCCTTAGTAGATTTAAAAAAAAATAAAATTAATAGTCTCTTAAGGGAAACAGTGAGCTTTATAGTTTGGGAAACAAAAACAGATTGGGGGGGAGGAGAAAACTAAAGATCACCTCACCCCCTCAGGCCCATGAAAATTGTACTATAGGGACCCACCCTATGTGTAAGCAGGTCTGTTTTTATATTAACTTCAAACAAATATGGGTACAGTTCTGACTTTGCTCTCTAATGTGAGTTTTCTCCCATATTTCAGCGAGAAGACTGCTGTTGTATCTGTGTACCTTTAACAAAGTGGTATAAGCCCAACATATACTGTGTTCTACAGTATTCATATTTTGTTATCAGAGAGCACAACAATAGTTCTATTGTGTAGGGCAGCTCTCCTCGGAGGTGGAAGGAAGGCTGCACACAGGCTTCCAGAGTGGTCCAGAAATACGATGGTGACACCAGACTGGCTCATGTAAACAGGAAATCAAAGCAGGATGTAAAGTGGACTGCTTCCATATTCAGTAATACTCAGCTAAAAATAAACAGATGGAATAGAGGTAGGAAAGCCAATTCTCCCTGTAAACTAATTTTTCAACTTGGATTTTTCAAGACCTGATACAGAAATTCAAATAAAATGAGTTTTAGTGTTGCTTTATCACTATGTCTGTAATGAGATTGCAGTCACACCCAGAGAGGCTACTAGTATGAAAAGTAGAGTGGAAAGTCTCTCTTTCCAGAGAATAAGGACTTGGAGATGAAGGTTGAAAAGAGATACAACTGCTTTATAAATATATCAAGGGATTAAAAAAAATCAAGGGGAAAGAATTTCTTTTTAAGCCAAAAGACAACATCGTCATAAAAAAAATACAAACTGTGAAATCTTTAAATGTTTAGGCATCTTATTCTGAGAAGAATAAGGAGTTCTCAGCAGCCTTTACAGAGTGAAGAGGAGAAGCTGGTTTTTTTTAATGTAAGAGAATTTTTTAATGTTATTGCCTCTAAAAACATTTTGTGGAGTTCACCTGAGAGATCCCCTGCAGTCTTCTGTTCCTTATGAATTCTCTGACTGCTGAGCATGTCTGCCTCAGAAGGAAAGCCTTTAAGAAAAGGAAGGATTCTTTTGAGTTATTTAGGTGACATGAGAAGTACACATTATACACAAACCACTAGTGAAGTTTCCTTTCTGCAGAAGTCTATTTGCAGTACTGTTCTAAAGATTGCGATTTGATTCATATCATGTTCTCAGTGGAAATGTAGAAAAATGTGGTGATTCATTTAGCCTTTGTTACTTCACCATTTCCACCAGGTATGCCAGATGCCATACAACAGGCTTGGAGCATGACAAACTATTAGTGCCAGAGCAAAAAAAGGCATAGTAGCCTCACATATAGCTGAAATCTGTGGGACTGAAATTAGGCAGAACTGTCCCCCAACTTTAGGAACAGATGAACATAGGGTAAGAACTGGAAAGGAATAGCAGAAGTCACCAAGTCCAAGCTCCCACCATCAACATGTAAACCTGGATATAATCCAATTAATAACACTGTCAAACTTCATCTCAAAGTAAGTCACATCGTTCGGTTTCACAGGCCACGTGACAATATTGTTTCAAAACCTCACTGCTATAACACTGGGAGGTTTTTCTTATTTCCAACCTCAATTTTTCAAGGATACTTTTTTTCCTGTGCAAAATATCTCTTCATCACAATCATCTGGGGGCCAGTCACTTTTCAGTGTTGCCCAGTGAAAGGACAAGGGGCAACAGGCACAACCTAGAACACAGGAAGTTCCACCTAAACACAGGGGAAAACTTCTTTACTTTGAGGGTTACAGAGCCCTGGAACAGGCTGCCCAGAGAGGCTGTGGAGTTTCCTTCTCTGGAGACTTTCAAAACCTGCCTAGACGTGATTCTGTGCAACCTGCTCCAGGTGAACCTTCTTTGGCAAGGGGCTTGGACTAGGTGATCTCCAGAGGTCTCTTCCATCCCCTACCATTCTGTGATTCTGTGAACTTTGTCTTACTATATTAGAGGAAGCTTTTGGTTAGTTTTGCTGCTCAGTGGTAAGTAAGAGCAGACCAGTGTGTCACTTATAGAATCTACGCTTGCTGCCTGAGAATGGCTAAAGGTACCCTAATGAGTAGCTGTCATTATTCTCACCATCGCCGTATATTGCATTAGGAATACAATACAGACACCAATAAACCACAGACATTAATAACACTCTCCATTAACAGCTAATCAAGGCAGTGGCATTGCCACAGACTTTATGGTATCAACATAATATCTAGAAATGAAGTAAGTCAACTGTTCCAGCATGAAAGGAAGGCTCTTTCTTCAGGAAATGGTGCATACAATTCAATCTTGGCACCTCAGGCCCACTGGAAATGCTAGATAAGTGAATAAATAAGGTACATGGTATTTTTTCCCCTAAGTGTAAACTTTCATAGAAATCTGGAGGCTGTGGAAGGAGAAAAGCCCAGACAAACTCTGCCATGAGATGAGTGTCTTGGTTCAGGAATCACAGTTCTGACATAGAGACGCACCAAGGACATCCTAGATGACAGAGGCAGAATTTAGGTGGCTGCCATGAGAAAGAGGAATCACAATACAGTAGAGGTGGTGCATGTTCTCACTCATGTGCAAGCTCTGAAGGAAAAGGATTTTTACACCCTAGAAGATGATGAGATGATTACAAGATGTAAACACAGACTCTGACAAAGGACTGTAGAGGAACTACCCTCCAATGCAATGGAATTCACTTTGACTTCCACCCTGTTCCTAGTCCTTATGTTCTCAAGGATTGCCTTTCGTCCTTCTTGACATACTTTAGCCTTTTACCACCAAAAAATCCACTAGTGTATTCTTGATCATTAATGAAGGTGATGAATAGAACCATTGAATGATACTGTGCCAAGACTGAATTCTGAGAAATTTCACTTGCAAGTACTGAGCCAGAAGATCATTTTGCAAGGACAGCTCACTCTTTGCTTTAGACAATTTTGTATTTACCTTACAATTTCTGAACTAAACCCCATCTCCTTACTGTAACTAGTCATTGATAAGCATTGCCTCACTGTTTATTAAGGTTAAATTCATCTCCTTTTCTTTGCTTTTGTTTTGTAAAGAAACAAATAGCAGTACTGAAGCTAGATAGTAGCATACGTGATCTTTTAAAAAAATGATGCCATATGGTTTTGGCTTCTTTGACCAGCATATTATGATAGAATATTCTATTTTGAAAGCTGATTTCTGTCTTGCTGGCACCTCTGTTGATGCTCGTGGAATTAGATATAGAGGAACAAAAGAATCCAGAGCATCAAAAATATTAGCATGCAATAATAATCAGTAGTTAAAATTGTTCCGTATTTCTAGTACAGACTTTTGGTCTTCTTAGTTTCATAGCAAACTAAAGTGGACGGTCAAATCTATAACTTTATGAACTAAAATAGAAAGAGGAAGAAAAAAAATGATTCAGTTGTGATAAAAGGAAATTTGCACAAAGAGTGAGGGTAGAATACAATGCAGCTGTGACATTTCAGCATCACTCATTGAAGAAAAGTAACATGAGGTTCTTTTAAAATGATCTCTTTTCCTCCTTTTACTTAGCTTTTATGTACAAGAATGCAGTAATTGCTCAAATAAATCAGTCATAAAACTGTTTTGCGCATGTATTTGGCTACCATTCTTGAGCACACGCTCTTGAAAGTGCTAAGACTTCAACACCAACATAACTTGGTTTCAGTATTGATTGTATATATGTTTTCTGGTTAGTCATTTAAAACAGCTCAATGCTTTTTCCTTACTGGTGGTTGTACCAATTTATACTTTCCACAGATAGGGAACACTTTGCTTTCCATTCATCACAAAAGAAGCTTTACCTGATTAGAGTCAGAAACCATTATGCTCGGTTATGTTTCCTAAGCGCAACATGTTCTCTGTACTTGGAATAAATGACGTACCTGCCAGATGCATAGTCAGTAGGCAGTTTTTTTGCCAACGTTTTGTTGTTGTTGTTGTTTTCACATCAGTATTAACCATCTCAATCAAAATGCAAAATTCACACTCTCTGGCATCTGAATGGTTACACTTTCCAGGGACTTTGTGTTTACAAAATAAGAATGGCTTTCCCTCCTTTATTAATATATGTAATATAATTTTCATCTTTTCCCATAAGTCTGTAAGAGACTATTGTTCAAAAAATGTCAGTTGGAGTCATCTTATGTGAGATCTCTAATTCACCAGGCTGCAGCACCACTGTTCAAAATACGAGATGACAGCAGCCTACTGGGACACAGCATGGCTGTAACAGGAAATCTCTCCACCACATTTTACCTAAATACTAAATAAGCAAGATACAAATCAACATTGGGTATTATAGCATATACTAACCATTTTCGAAGTATTATGTGTCAAAGAATTTAACTGGATGGAAATTATTAATATCATGAAAGAGAAAGACAGCATAAGCATGTGGGTAGAGCAGTAAAGAGAAAGATGTGCCTTTCATTACAGAGGGCATCTTGTCATATGTCAAAGAAACAGCAAAGCAAATTTGAAAGTGCGCATGATAGAGAACATGCTTGAGTACTTCTAATTTATGATAGCAATAATCTTAGGCAATGTAAAAGTAAGAGGCAAATCTGTTCCATTAATACTTTTTAAAGTTGCAGCACATGCCTGTGATAGACACACTGCCTGGCACGTTGATATTTTTTACAAATTGGTGTGGTGTCAGCACGTTGGAAGGATTGATCTGCTGAAGAAATGGCCAGGAAGTCTCTCAGAATAAGATATATAATTGACAAACATTTAATAGATCACATCTGTTATATATACATACAGGCTCTTTTATTTGAAATATCTGCAGAATTCATTAGAAACTCTTGGCATTACATTATTTTTCTCCCAAACAATCATGAACCCAAGAACCTGTGACTTAATAAACCACTTACATTTGCAATCTATCTGGCAAAGTCAATAGGTGTGTAACACCATGGCTGAACGCCTTGAATACTGAATATAAAAGCAAGGGAACTATACTCAGGTCCACACACAATTACTAAAGCAAAATGCTCATGAAGTTAACCATACTCATGGTTTAAATCTACTTTTCATTTTAGCTTTTAATTCCATTATACAAATCCAGTGAAGTCAACCATCACAGCATTTTAGAAACAGTAGAAGCAAATAAACAGTCTTTTAATATGCTGAGCAAAATTTGCCATTCCTGAAAAGCCAGACCTATGGTTAAACTCAAATCTAGATGCTGCCTGAGCTTTTTTTTTTATCCTTGTTTAATTCTAAATGAAACATGAATAGTTGTCTTCTACATTGCTCACAGAAATGGAGATCCACACAACACAGAAAACACTCAGCAAGATTTTTATTAAGAGGCTTCTCAAACACAGTGACTTCAGCAGCATGGCTCAATCCATGCCATAGCATGGCCACAGCATCCTGGATCTCTCTCCTGTGTGTACTTCAAAGGCACAGAGCTCCAGCTGCCGAATTGTGTAACCATTTAATACATCTTCCTTAAAAGCCACCTCAGAGAAGCCATTGCTGAAGCTAGTTATTATTATCCTGATACCAGTTTTTAAGCAGGACTCCAGGGCAGATCTTTAATAATCTGAACTAATAACCTGTACTGTTTAAACCAGAAGGAACGATAATAAACAACAGAATTAGTAGAGATCAGAATAAATATGTTACAGTGAAGAAGAGTCAATGTGGCTTGTGTGAAGGGAAGTCATGCTTCACTAACCTACCAAAGTCCTCTGACAGAGTCAATAAAACATGTTGGCAACACAGATCTATTTGATACCATCTGCCTGGATTTCCAGAAGGCACTCAAACAGTTGCCTCCCTGGAGACTTTTGAGGAAGCTGATCAGACATGGAGAAATGTTTCAGAAGATGGGAAGAAGGGAAAGGAACTAAAGTTGCCTTTCACAGTAGGAAGAGATCACACATGGAGTCCCACATGGCTCTGTGCTGAAGTCTGCGTTGCTCAACCCAGATCACAAGTGATCAGAAAACAGTGTTGAAAAGGGATGAAAATGTTCGCTGATGACACTGTATTAGGCAGAGTGATACAAGATTTACTGCAGACTCAGTGAAGAACCTACTAACACATAATGACTCAGAAACAGAAATTCACTGTAAAGAAATGTAAAATGAAGGCGAACAATGCTAGAAATCGCTACAAAAGAAATCAAGGACACAAAGTATCCTTTTGCTATTGAATATACACATGACACATCTACATCTTCATAGTGTTTATAGTTATCCATCCATCTGAAGAGAGATAAAGAAGTACTGTGAAAGATACAGGTAAGTGCAGCATGTATGGTTAAAGATATAGATCCATTACAAGGTGAAGAAAAATAAAATAGATGAAGGTTTTTGTTGTGAAAACCAGTAAGACGACACATGCCAGAGATCAATAATATCAGGAGTAGCCTGGACAAGGTGAATAGGAAATAACTGTTTCTTTCAATCCAAAATCTGGAGAATATCAAACAAAACCAGAAGATGCCAGCCTCCGGGTGAACAAAAGGAGCTATGTCTTCACCCATCACATAATTACCCAGCAGAACTTGTGACAGGACACTGTGGATGCTAAAAAATGTACCTGAATTCAAAAAAGTGTTTGATAAATTCCTAGAAGAAAAGGACACCAAGGCTATTCAACACAGAACCACAACATCTAGTTTAGGAAGCCCTAGAATGACTGATCACTAGATACTAAAAAAATATACTGGGAACTGTCAGCGTAGAGTCAGTGGGCACAGTAAAAGTCTTCTGTGTTGGACCTGAAGAAGGAGCCTGGAATTTCTGGGCAGTGCCATCATAATGTGCACGTACAGCCACACTTTTTGGGGACACATCAAACCTACTGTATGCACGAAGCCACAATCTCCAATATGTTGTGAATATCCAGGATTTCCAAAACTATGTCAAGCCTCCATTCACAACTGGGCGTGCTTATTGTCATTGCAAAACTGTCAGATTTCTCAGGAAAAGGGATGCTGCATCCCTTGAAATCTTAGATTAATACAGAATTCCTCTATATCATGCTGGACAAGATTTCTAAGTGAGAAAGCAGACTGATTCATGAGAAAACAGAAGGATGGTAGTCCTAATTGGAATGTCTTCTTTTATCTGGAGTGATTATGGCTTCTCTGACTTGAAAGAGAAGTTTTATATAATTTGGTGGTTCTTGTTTTCATTGTCTGCCTCTTTGTCTCTGCTTGGTGGTAGGATCTAAAGGTTTGCTAGAGAGTTACTTGTCTTTATCATTGTCATTTTTTTTGTCACAAGTTGCACTCTCATAATGAGAGGTTGTTGAGCTCATGAGAACACACTGTCTGTGCTTTTGCCAAACTGATCTTCCTGGTCCATGTTACACAGGCAAATGAGGCTCTTGAATGCAGAAGTGTGGCTTTATAGTGAAGCAAACCAAGATAGGGTGTTAATCACCTTCATTTGCCTTCGTGTTTGCTTTGTTGTTTCAACATTGTTTTCCAAGTCCATTGACCTCTGAATAATATAGGCTGCAAGTGTGTCTATGAAACCTCCATACGTTTCAAATCTTTGAAATTCCTGAGATATTTAATGTCTTCTGTTATCTGGAACAACTTTATCATGGATGTTCTTGGCTAAAGCTGTCCTGTTGTGATTCATTTACTTGATGACTAATGAATTACTTAGCTGAATTTCTTTAATAAAACCAGTGCAATAGTCAACTGTGAGCAGGTCCTGGTCACCTCTGTGTTCAAATAATCCCATTGCCTAATACTTCAAGGATCTGTTAGCTGCCTCATAAATGAGCACAGGCTTATTTAAAATTTTTCCTTAATATTCTCTGTACGGTTAAAAAATAATTTCTTCTGTTTCTGCCTTGTATTGGATTTTTTATTATTATTCCTTCATGTTCTGTGATCTGAACAATACCAGTATGAGTTCTGTGTGATTTTCCCCAAATCTATGCATTTTCCTCAGAATCGTTTGCTTTTCTTTTAGGACTAGTCCACTTTCTACAGTCAATTATCTGTTTTTATTTTAGATGTCTGTAAGAATTGATGACGTTTTCTCCCCACCATACGGAAGGTTTTTTTGTTTCCTTAGAAGCATAGCATTGCTTCTCTCTCTGTCTGATAGATCATTTGTAGATTATGGTAAGTGTATTGTGCTCTCGTTTCTCCTTAGTCTTACATCTTTTACATCTTCTCATACTCTGAAATACAGTGAAACCTGTTTTTTAAGCTGTAATGTAAGCCCTCAGGCTTACATGAAGTTGCAAGCTGTATTTTTCCATCTTTTAAGTTTTCTCACAGAAAAGTTGGCAGTGGAGATACCAAATCTTCCTCCAGAATATTTTCTAAGAATTGTTTATACAATTTACCTATCTAGAGCTTGTCCAGACTGTTATTTTTTCTGTCTCTATCACTGTGTCTCACTTCAAAGTTCTTGTAGACACATTATGATTTTCATGTGTCTCACAAGAAAATATGGTAAGTTTTTTTGCTGATACTAAAGTGACTTTCTCCTGGGGGTAGTTTGGTGATTTTGACTGTTGTTAAATGACCACAGTTAAACTTTCTGACATCTAGTGACAATGTGAAATAATTATTTTTCTGCTTAAGCATAACTCTGCTACCTCAGCGTCAGCATTCTCCATTTGCTCCATTCCTGCCACAAGGCTGCTCCAAGGGCTGCTTATGAAGCAGCTTATAAACCTGTAGCATTTTCCCTTGTTTTACACATGTTCAGGAATTATCAGGCTTCCCAGCTCACACTCTGTTTTGAGCAGTCAGCTCAGCAGAAGCAGTCAGTCACCAGAAAGCTCGAACCTCCATCAATTTCAACTGCTTGGCTTTTCTAAAAGGAAGCATTATACTTGGGTATAGATATATTTATTACCGATTCCTCTCATTTCATCTTCTCAAGACTTAAGCAAATGTAATTCATCAATAATGAATAGCCAAGTATATATTTTACAAAGAATCATATTTTAAGTTGAAAAATGTCCCAAATGACAGTACATCTTGATGGCAGACACCCCCAGCAGCAACTTCATTCCAGGTTCTCCATGAGATTCTTATGCAGCCAACAGCCAGAGGACATGGGACAATGTGGGAGCAGATGTTTGTGACCTTTTGTCCTTTACAATATTTCTGCCAGAGCAGATCAGCCCTGCTTAGACTTCTTGTTCCAGAGGCTCTGTGAGGAGGAATGGAGGCAGCCAGCATGAATGCTCATTTGGGTCACCCACAGGAAAAGGGATGCGGGGAATTACTGATAGCGCTGCTACAGTCTAGTTGGCACCAACTTTGGCAGTTGTTTATTTAGAGTGTACCTACGGCTGCTGAATTCTGAATCTCTTCTTTGTGGTACTGTCACAAGAAATGCAGGCTTAAGCTTAGGAACATTATTATTAGGGGATTGTGATGTGCACTTTTATTCTGTCATTAGCAATAATTTGCAAAGGCAGAAACAAAATCAATCTCATAAATATCATAATCCATCTTGGCAGAAAATGCTCATAAGAAGCTTTAACATTTTAAAATACTTTTGGCTTCTGCATGAAAAACTGTGAAGCATCTGTCTCAAAACCCTGGGTTTTTAAAATAGATTTCTGAAGGTCAGGTAAATGTTTTTAAATATTATTACTTCATAATATAGTTGGATGTAGATTATGGCCTATGAATGCCAAATACTTAATCCTCTCATTCCTTCTGTTGTCATTTTTGTGCACATTGGTCATCACACACTTGTCTAATGCAAACTTCTTCATTTTGACTTACCAGTGATCTCAGTTGTTTTTCACATATGAACCTACCTTTCAGAAATGTTTATCATAATACATTTTCAGTTACTATTTTTGTCACCTTTTGAGTTTATCGTTCACAATGGATTATGGCAGATGGTACTAAATGTAGATTTCTCCTCACTAAGGCTTTAATTTCTACCAAAATTGAATAAGAAGGATTGATGACCTAAGCTTTAAAAAGCCAGCACATCTTACTTTCTACATGTTTAAACAACTGTTTGTGAGTCAAGTGAGCACACATTTTCAAGTCAGTTTTGCTATTAGGAGAAACAGTTCAACAGAAAAGGAGTTTTTCCAACAGTGTCAGTTGAAACAGGATAAAATGCTATCAGGAATTAAGTATAGAACGTATAGGTCTGTTGAATGTACCTGGCGTACTAATGTGCATGTAACTACTAGCAACATACATTAAAATCCTTCTCCATTTCCTTCTCCCCTCAAATTCAACAGGTGGGCAGTCTCCCACCATAATGGTCAGTTAATAATGGTCACCGAGTGGTATTCATGAAAACCCCTATCATGAGCAATTTGTCTATTTTTACACCTCTTAATTTTTTGTACTGGTATTTGGTGTACACACAGGTCAAAGAGTAAATGTCAGCAAACTTACTTGTGTTTCTTTCCAAAATTTCAATGAAGAAAGTATTACAACATTTTTCTGTCATGGTAGGTCAGATCACTGGCCATCTGGGTCCACATCACCCTGTAACCTGTCTCTAACCTGGCTGACAGTGACTGCTAAGGGAATAATGCAGGAAATGACACATTCATAGAATGGTCCACAGACACTGGCACTCAGCAGCTGAAGGAGATCTTTAACTAGAGCTTATATATTGACCAGCCTGTGCTATGGTTACCAAAGAGTGTCTGTGAATTTATCAGCTCCTCTTCCTGACACACAATATTTCATGTCCAAAACATTCTGTGGTCCTGAGTTCTACAACATAATTATATGTTATATGAAAAAGCACATCCCTTTGTTCATTTTAAATCTGATGCCTGATAGGATTTTATCTGATTCCTCCTAAATTCTTGTATCACAGAAAATAATGACTAGCCCCCATTGCATCCACAAATTCAGATTTCTCTCTCAAATCTCTCCTTAAATTTTCTTTTGTAAGCTGATCAGTCCAAATCTACTTTGTCTTCCTTCATACAGAAGCTATTCTATCTCCTCAAAGTTTGCAATTTTCATCTGTCGTCTTTAGACTTGACTATCATGAAAACTTCTTCAACATTTTCAAGTTTATCACTGAGATCTTCTCCATCTATCCAAGATTGTTTGTGGCTAGTTTATTGAGTAGTATCCATCCCAGTACAGATATTTTCAGAGACTGCTCACAACATCCTTCACTGTGAAGCCAAAAACCTGGAAGAGAAATTTCTCTTTTATTATATCTCTGTTTTTATTATTACTTTTCTCCATTATTATTATCTCCATTTCTTTCAAAGACTTTGGTGAGGAACCTAAGCTTTTAAAACCTTGAAAACATAAGTATACTGTAAATACTGTGTGACCCTTGCCCATTTGACCTCTAACATCTCTGATATCTTTGTGAAACACCACATCATGCACAGAGGTTTTGTTGATTTTTTCGCCAACATATCAATCTGAACAAGGTGGTTACTTTTTTTGTACTATTTTTTATGGTTTCTACTAATCTACTCATACAGATTTTCTCCCCATATGGCCTTCATGTTTTAGAAGAGCACCTGTAGGCTTCATTTCCCTAGCCTCTATCGATTGCAAAAGTAAGCAAAGAGATTATTTATATTTGATTATCATTCAGACATCTGTAGTTAAATCATTGATACAGCTTTTAATTTTTTGTATTATATGCACAAGTCAATAGAATTTTAATAAAAAAATAATACAATGCATTTGCAGACCTCCAAAGACAAGTTTAACTGTAGAGATAGGCCTGAAGGCCCTACAGAACTAAATCAAAGCCCAGTCGAGTCTTTTTGCAACTCCAAAGGGCTCTACTACATTCAGATTGTTTGGTTACTGTGTGTTTGATGCAAAGAAATACTCAGTCAGAATTTGCTGCAAAAATTGCTTGTTACCCGTTATCATGTTCCCTCTGAGGTTGATGTAGATTTCCTATTGACTGCAGTGAGCACAGAATAATGCTAAGCCATCCCATTGCTGCTTTGTTTTGAGAAGCAAAGCCCATTACCAGCAGCAGGAATTCTTCCATAAACTCTATGCCATATTTTGGGAGAACCAAATCTCAAATTCTTTACTCTGGAAAACTTTCAATAAAAGTAAAATCTTAAAGCTAAGACTACAGGAGACCAAGTCTGCCCCAGGTAGTAAGTGTCTAACCTTAACTATTAAAAATGCTGCTTCAAAGTGAGGAAAAAAAAAGTTGATCTGGCATTTTACTGAACTTTATTTCATTTGTGAAAAATGTAAATGAGCAGTGACAAAATTGTCAAGGCTGGCATTTTATCTACCCTTCCTCCTTTTCTTACGTATATTTGCATATGCCATATAACTCCTTATCACTTCATCTTAAAAAATGCATTTTATGTGTATTTTCCCGATGTTTAGATTCAAAACTTTTATGCATGCACTACAATTTGCACATTAAAAGCCAATTTACAATGCAAAACTTCATACTAATTTTTATGTGGAATTCAATTTGCCAGAACAATGGTGCATGCATTAAAAAGACTGCATTTTGAAAATGTAGTCTTATGTAGGCAATAGATTGCTATTGCTTCTGCAAAAGAATATCATAAAACAGTGAAACATGTCTCACAAGTCGTAGCAAAAGACACATTAGCACTCTAAGCTGTAGTTTGTTTGCATGAAGATTAGCACTGAGTTTTTCTGGGAAACTGAGTGCTTGGGTTTTCCATTAGAGTACTGAGTACAAGATGTGGAGTTATTTTCATTTCTGTGTTTTTGCTGTTCTTCTAACCCACATGGAAATACCCACTTACTTTGAATTTTTTGGAAAAATCCCACCGAATTGTAAACAGAATACTTAACGTTTGTATGAAACTGATGCATAAGACTGGGTTGCCTGAATGCCTTTAGGGAAGCTATCATCATTAGTCTGCAGTCAAGAATACAATGCTGGATCCCAGCAGGGATGTTTGGAGCTGCAGAAAGGCTGAGGGAATGCAGAATTTCCAAGTCTGCACTTTACACCTGCCCTAGTCACTTGTCAATTAATACCAGAGGATGATTTGTACAATGATCAAAGGTAGAATCTGGCCAGCATTTAAGCAGTTAGATGGTACTGCTACAGAACTATTATCAAGGTGTTATTGTCACAAGACTTAAAGAAAGGCAGAAATATTCACACTTTGGAGATCTCTGGTATCTCTTCAAATTGAATAAGATAGTGTGGCATTATTTCTGGAGCCTGGACAAAATGGCTCACATGTGAGTTTTTTCCATAACTATGAGGTAAAAAAAAGTCCTTTTCTATTCATGATTCCTGAAATTCTGGACAGTCTGAATTTGCTGGTAGGTCCCATAAACACCTCTTGAAATGACAACGACCCATTGCGCAGCCTGTGCATGGGACAATCCTGTTTCAAAGCATGCAGGAGGACAGATGTAAAGCCACCTGAAAATACATACTTGTTATTTCTTAAAAGCTAGTTTTGTTCCACTGACTTGTTCTTAAGTTCTTACTATCCTGGGCTTTTTACTATCCCCATTTACTGTGCTTGCACTAAGTTCCGTCTCCACAGCCTGGAGTAAGGGCAGGATGACGACAGCCACTCTGCAGAGCTACAGTTTGTAATTTATATTGAGATCAAATGTTGGTCACTGGGGTAAACACATTTTTCCATTGTCAACTAAAATCCACATTATGTAGTGAAATTAATATTTACCATTTACATAGCATTTCATGTTTCTGAAATACTGAAAACATTTTAAACTGATTAATCCTGTCTGTCATACACATTGAGGTCAAACTTGTTCTCATGGGCAGCAGTATTACTCAGGATTAACTCAGTGGAACTCAGTTTCTCCAGCTTTACATAATAATATAATTTGTCTTGTAGTGTTTACAAATATTTTAAAGAGGTCTAAATGTTAAATCAAATTTTGTGCTGATCTGCAAAGCTGTTGCAGTGGTCTTGCAGGATTCCATAGTTTTAAGCAATGGCAGGACCTACTCATTTTGAGGTTAAGCTTATATAAGAGGTTACTATGTTTGTGGGATAAAAATTACGCCTGAATTTCACTGAACACAGGTATTTGCCAACATTCTAGGTCCTTGCTACATCTGTGTAAAAATTCAGAGCAAGGTAAGATGCTACTGAATTTGCTCATGGCTGTGCCAGTGCTTGTAGATACAGTCAGACATTCATCCAGCAGAAGGGAGGGTTTCTCTTCTTGCAAAGGAATGCTCATAGGTTAGCACGGAGAAAGAAGACTGAGCCTACCAACCACTAACTAGGTCCAATACAGCAAATCCTCATCCTCATTATTATTGCATTTTATAACTTTAAAAATATATTTAGATAATTGTAGATTTATAAAAATGAGACAATCTCTCCTCAAATGAAGAACAGATGGTTAATTCTTATTCATAGCCACAAGAGGAAAACCAAGAAATAACTGACAATTTATAGCACGGGAGATTTAGCATAGACATTAGGAAAATGTTTTCCAACCTAAAGAACTGTTAAACATCAAAATAGGTTAACTTGGAAGGCCATAAACTTGGAAGGCTTTAAGAACCTGGAAGTTTTAAGAACAGTTAGACATACTTTTATTGAAGATGGCCAAGAATACAGCTGATGAGCTCAGTGTAGGGGAATCACAAAATCACACAGAATCACAGAATGGGTTGTAAGGGACCTCTAAAGATCATCTAGTCCAACTTTACTGCCAGAACAGGATCACCTAGAGCAGATCACACAGGACCAAGTCCAAATCTCCAGAGACAGAGATTCCACCACCTCCCTGAGCAGCCTGTTCCAGAACTCTGTTACCCTTACAGTGAAGAAGTATTTCCTCACATTGAGGTTGAATCTCCTGTTTTCCAGTTTATGGCCATTACCCCTAATCCTGTCACTGGACACCACTGAGAAGAGCCTGGCCCCGTCTTCCTGACACCCATCAGGAAGACAGGACTGACCTTAGATTGGTTCAGTGAAAACAGTCCTAGAAGTAAATAACCAACTTGAAACAATTGTAGAACTGTATATATTTAAGAGAATGGAACTGTCCTTAAATTTTTCTTCCTATTTTTTATCTCAAAGTTATGTATTATCTTGGGGCAGCCAAGAAAACAAATACCATGTTCTGACGCAATTCACTCTTGTCTGTATTGCCCACATCACTGTTTCTTTTTCCCTATCTTGATTACAGATCAGAATAATAGAGGCTTAAAATTGCAGTTGTCAGAACAAGAGGTCACTTGAGTCATTGCAATTTTCAGAAATGTGGCTTATGTCCTCAGAATTTTCTCTGGGAACATTTTATTGCAAATGAAATGTACTTCATATCACCCTGTCTTTGCAAGACCTTAGGAGAATTGACAAAGTGGCATAGAATGGATGAAGGGTTTCTGCTTGGGTTTGACTGCATAAACATTAGAACAATACATTCCTGGTTTGGTCAGTTTTATGGTTAACTGCCTGCACTTATGGTAAAGAAATAGTTTAAAGGAACCAAACTGAAAACTGATGCCCTCTTGCTGTCCTGCCTGCATCACCCCATTAGACAGGGCAAATC
Organism: Actenoides lindsayi; assembly: GCA_025331215.1. NCBI lineage: Eukaryota > Metazoa > Chordata > Aves > Coraciiformes > Alcedinidae > Actenoides > Actenoides lindsayi. Next base: position 13,748 of record WTSP01001592.1, on the reverse strand, counting down.
CTTTTGAGCACCCAGAGCTTGGCCTCTGAACAAAATTCTTTGCTGTTGTAACTCCTTTGATGTGTATAAACCTGACTTTTGCTTTCTTCAGTTTTTGCAAATTTGTGATTCGAGTTTTCACAGGTACTTTTCATGATACAAATTACATTTGTCTATAAAAATCCAGACTCTGACCCAAATGCAGTCTTGGCCGTCTAATACTGTAAAATTACAAATTGAAAGCTGAAATGACACATTTGAAAATATACAGTCATTCTAATTCATACTAGAGGAAACAAACAAACAAAAAAAGCATCAGATAAACTGCACTAATCTTCCTCTTAAATCCTGATTTTATTCCCATCAGCAAAAATTACCTGTCTAGCTGGTGTCTAGAAAGCTAATAGTTGAGTTTCAAATGTGCACCCATACTTTGCCCAGAAGTATAATCTGTAAAGATGCAAATGGAATGCAAATGTTACAGACATTCTGGTCCAAACCAAAACTAAATTATGTTCCAGTTTTGCACCAGGAAATCCCCAGCGCAGGTCAAAGGCACAAGCGGTAGCCAACAGAATAAAAGACTCTAGCTGAGCTCTGAGCAAAAGCTTTACCACACCAACCACACTGAAGCAGGAATAAGAAATAGTAGCATAAAATAACAGTAGAAAGTAAGCTACATTTATTCTCTAAATAGCAGACAAAATAAGTGCATAGTATTTGTGGTTCTCAAATGCTTCAGATGATTGCAGAGTATTTAGTGGAAATCTTTCAAAATTGCCAACTAAACTGATGGACATCTTGTTTATACATGTTACATTACCGAAATTGGGCATTACTATATTTAAATGAGGTTTTGTTGAAGTTTTTCATGTCCTACCAGTTTTAGACTAAACCAAACAGTGGTTTATTGAAATTGAATCACTTGCCAGTCAGTCTGGCCTGAAGATAAGCCTTAAGTTGCTTTAATTCCTGAATAGTTCAAAATAAAAAAAAAAAAAAAAAGAAAGTTTAAAGATGCTATGCTAATTGTGTTAATTTATTTTTGCTGCACAGAATTTTTTTCCCAGCTTTTGTATTTATTAGTCATATTTCCAAGACTTTAATATCTGCCTCTAATTCTCTTTGCATTTATTCTGTATTCCAGATGGGAAACCTAACCAAGGATTAGATTATGGTAGTTAGAAAGTGTGTTGTAAAATGTAACTCAGCATAGCTTCAACTGTGCATTCGTGGACCAACAGCAGCTGAAATATGAATATACCATCTGGGATAATCTGAGACCAATAAGCCAGTTAATTTACAATGATATTCTCTTCTCTGTTGGGCAAATAAAAATTGCAGATACTGTGGTACTTACAGGCCCTAACATATCTACTTATTACTGTTCAAAGATAGCCTCATTTTATGTGAAAATGATACATGCCTTACATGTGCACAGTTGTGCTAAAATTTGCAGCTTTATCTTTCAGGCCCACCAGTACTTCCTGTGCTTTTCTGCTTCTGCAACATTTATACCCCGATCTGGTCCAATCCCAAAAACCTGTAAGAAAAATCCACATGTTTTCCCCACTTTTTTGAACACAAGTCACCCTCACAGACTACTAAGCCAAACTGAGTTCAGTAGCAGGCCCAGCTCGTGATTGCAGTCATTTACTATGGCAGGGAGGTTGGACTAGATAATCTTTCAAGGTCCGTTCCAACCTCTAACATTCTGCGATTCTGTGATTTTGCCAGTTGGGTTCACGACTCTTAAGCATTTCTTGTGTGCCTTTGTATCATAGGATTGATAGTTACAAAGCACCTGAGGGAAGGCAACAACTCTCTCCCTTCTTCATCCACTGGCTAAACAGTTTCACAAGTTTAGTTTCTTAGGTAACTCTCAATGACTTGCATGTTTTCATTAGTCTTTGCCTATGCTTTGAAACTTTGTACCCCCCCACTGGAGAAGCCTTCCACCTCACACTCCTCCCCTTCAGTCATGGGAATGACTCTTACTTCTGTCTCTGAAGTAGTCACACAGTTACTCTAAATTTTGTGCACCCAGGACCTATACGTGAATTAATGGCATTTCACTTGAAAGGATCAGTCTGGTCTCATTAAACTGGTCTTCCAGGAACAACAGCTTGTTTCGAAACATTCAGCTTCTCCTGCTTGTGCCAACTTTTACTGAAATGATGGTCAGAGAGCAGTCATTACAGTGGAGCTGCAGCCCTGAACAAAACGAAGAGCAGATAGAGAGCTAATCCTGCAGCACTTGCAGTCCACTGAAACAGATGTATTTACACCATTTGTTTGAAAGCAAGAAGTAAGCCGTGTTCTTCTGGTGAGCTCATTAGGTGTCCTAGAGAAGTGGTGGCCTTACAGACTGAAACATCTGAAAATGAAGCACTGAGAGAATCTCTACTAAGTGCTCTGTGCTTTCCACGGTTTGGGGAAGGTGATGTCTTGGGGATCCCATCTTTAGATGAAAAGACATAGAATAAAAGGCTAAAATACATTACTCACAATCATTAGCTTCTTAGTCATGTGAGAACTACAAAAGGTACAAACAACTGTCTAGATTTGCATGCTGTGCATTTGTACACTGTTCCTCAACCCATTTCTCAGTTGCGTGAACAGAGCCCAAGCGAGCTGGAAGTGCAGCTCTGCAGAATGCTGCCTGACCTCCTTGGTGACTCCGGTGATTACTTCATTGGGTTGTTTTGTGGAGAAAAATTTCTAACTCCACCTAGATTTTAAGAAAGGTTACTCTTTTGCAAACTTTCCATACATTAAACAACTTCAAACCTTTCCAGAAATGACAAAAAGCAGATCAGCAGTAGGCTGTATCACTTTCCACTGACTTCACTGGCTTTTATTCAGGCAATTTGAGATGCACTGATACTTAAAACTACCTACAAAGCTGACCTTTATATTGAGAGCCAAAAATATTGTTTCAGGATTTTGAGAAAAGGAGACTAATATTGATACAGGGTAGGTACCAGTTATTAAAGCATAGAATAAAGAATAAGATTGGGGTAATTATAAAAAAAGAAATATTTTTTGAAGCCCAGAATATTCAGAGTTCAGCTTAGAAATATAATAAGTTAAAATAGCAATGTGTCCTTAAGGTTCATAAACAACTGTAACCTTATTTCAGAGGGAAGTTATACAACAGCCGATTAGAATTAAAGTCACTTTTGGTGCATTTAGCTCCTAATTAATTAAAACTGGTTTTTTAAAGTCATATTTACATTTTTGATGTCAATATTACTTCCCAGACTCAGAATACCACTCAAATCATGAAGTTCTTCAAATAAAATTTTGTAGAAACATTCACTTTGCACATCATGGGACATACATTAGCTAACCTCCTTAGGCTCTCAGTCCAGAAAGCAATTCAGAATGTCTAATTTGAGGTTTTTAAGCATTTCAATGCACGAAAACTAAGCAAGTTTCTTGTTCCCATAACCAGGAACCACGGTCCCACTGCTTATGTGTCCAGCACCACCTTGCACGCTTCTCTACCTACAGTTCCCTGCGCAAATATGTGAACATATAAACCCTACTGCAGTTGCATGGCACTGCTGTTTTGTATGGTCACTCTCTTCCTGCTGGGTAAGTAGCAGGTAAGAAAATGGGTTTGGCAAGTAGTGATCATAGAATCATAGCACAGTCTGGATTGGAAGGGAATTTTAAAGATCATCTAGTCCAACGGCCCTGCCATAGGCAGGGACATTTTTCACTGGATCAGGTTTCTCAATGCCCCATCCAACCTTGAACACTTTCAGTGATGGGGCATCCACAACTTCTCTGGGCAACCTGTTCCAGTGTCTCACCAACTTCACTGTAAAAAATTTCTTCCTTATGTCCAATCTAAACCTAGCACCCTTCAGTTTAAAACCACCAGCCCTTATACTGTCACCACAGGCCTCAGTTAAAAATCTTCCTCCGTCTTTCTTATCAGACCCCTTTAAGTAATGAAAGGTTGCAATAAGGTCTTCCTAGAGTCTTCTTTTCTTTAGGCTGAACAACCCCAACTCTCTCAAGCTTTCTTCATGAGAGGTGTTTCATCCTTCTCATCATCTTTGTGGCCTTCCTCTGGACCCACTCCAACTGATCCATTAGTTTCCTGTGTGGAGGGCTCTAGAGCTGGATGCAGTACTCCAGGAGGGGTCTTAGCAGAGCAGGGTAGAATCATAGAATCATAGAGTCATTTAGGTTGGAAAAGACCATTAAGATCATTGAATCCAAACATAAGCATAGCACTGCCAAGTCCACCACTAAATCATGTCCCTCAGTGTCACATCTACACATCTTTTAAATACGTTCAGGGATGGTGAGTTCGCTTCCCTGGGCTACCTGCAAACTCCTAAATCCTTCTCTGCAGAGCTGCTCTCAATCCATTCATCCCCCAGTCTGTACTGATTCTGGGGATTTCCCCAATCCAGATGAAGGACTTTGCATTTAGCCTTGCTGAACTTCATGAGGTTCACATGATGCCATGGTGTCTTACTATCGGAGTTGAGAAATACATTTCATCTTGATATTCTGAAGCCTTTAGTGCGTCTGGTGCCAAGTCCAGACTGTTTCTGCTATTTTTTGCTGTCCTAGACAGATGCTACCTTCCCTAGGGCTAAAGCCAGCCCTGACAGGTACACAGGGACTGCAATAAGAAAACATGTGAACTACAATTGATAATTAACATTAGATGTGCCTGTGAAAAGCAAACCACTCATTTACATGCCTTCATAAAATACACTTATGGGAAGTAAAGTATAAAATGTAAATTAGAAGACCTAGCTGAGAATTTGACAAGCAAATAGGCGTTGACGTAAAACAAATTACAGGGAATTTTATTACAATATTAAAGATACAAATTATGGATCCATGAGACTCCCAAGGAAATTAAAACAACGACTTCAAAGAATAAAACTTTTGTATCCCATTTCAAATGTAATATGCTGTCACAGAAAAACACAAAGAAGTGTAGTAAGGATGATAAGAGGTATTTAAAGAGACATTAAATAGACTCCTTACCTTGGAATAGAGATGACAGGGAAGAAAAACATGATAGATTTATATAAAATCCTGATTGGAGTATGATTGTGCGGTATTTTCCTTAATATAAAAAACAAAGTACATCACACAGAATTTTCAGGCAGGAAAATTAAATACACAAATATATTTTTTCACATTTATTAAGCCATTAAACTAATCATCACAGGATTTTTTGAATGCCAAAATAATTAATAGGTTCCCAACTGTCTTGATCCATGATTTTTATAACCTGGAAGAGTTACAACACAAAGAAATATGATCTTTTATGTTTTTATATATGCTTTGTCTTAGTATCTATTACTGGCCACTGCCAGAAGCAAGATACTAGTTAGATGGACCTTTGATCTGATCGGCACTGTTAGCCTGAAGTTTTATGAAAAACAAATAATCACCTCTGTTTACTCTTCTTTCCATCAGAGAACATTGGTTAAAATCATATTTTTCTCATAATAAAAATCTAAAAAGAGCAGAAGGATTACAGAGTAAATAACATAGATGTTAATATAAACTGATAGGTTCAAAATAAAGACCAGGCAGGATACATCCAACCACACTTTAAGAATGAGAAAGTTCATGAGCTAACATACAAACATTCTCATTTAAATCATCTAATTATCTAATAGTATTGTAAGTCCGAAGCATCCATATATCTACAAAGTTGAGACAAAAAAGCTTTCTAGGAATTGTAAGATGGGAGTCTTTATTACAAGGTCAAGTGGTTGATGCAGTATCTAATGACAGACTGACAAAAGGCCTGACTATGAGCATGACAGGACAAACAGCTCTGCCCACGTAAAGGAAAACCATGCTCCCTACCATCTAAGCATGCTGACAAAATGGAAAACAATTGCATACCCTTTATTTCTGTTTTTTAAAGAAAGTTTTTCAAAGACCCTCTGCAGAAGACATTTAGGAAAGGCTATAAGAATGATCCAGAGCATGGAAAACACCTTCTGTGAAAACTAATTTAAAAGATTAATTGTGATTAACTTAGGAATGCACACAGAAGACTAAAAAGTACTATAGGGAAGATAGAGTAGGAGTTTGAATTTACTTCAAAGCAATTAAAGGATGGCAGTTTCTTAAATAATTCTCTTTCTCACTTGTCTCTTACTTCTTATGTACCATGTAATTAGACTGTGGATAAAAAAGGTCACTGAGCCCAAAGGTTAAAAAGGAATTAAACATTTCTATGTATTTCAAGAATAAGCAGAGTTCCAATTAATCTGAATACCTGGAATATTAAATATTAGATGTTGAGGCATAAATCATTCTTTATTAGAGATCAGAACGAAACCTAACATCCAAGACAGGTGCAGAGTACCTTTAGTTGACAACCACAGGACTTCTTGCATCTTTCTCAGAAGCATTTGGAATTGACCACTTCTAAATGTACAACAATGTAATACATACACAATTTAAAATATATTTTCAGTTTCTGTACTCCTGCCATCAGGAGACCAATTAAGTAGTGCTGTGGGAAGAGGTAGAATCAAGCCCAGTTGCAGCATTCCTCTGCTTGGGACTGGTGGCATTTGTAGTAGAATGAGGAGACAGTAGCCCAAAATGAGAAAAAATGGAAGAGGAAAGAAATAAACTTTCCTGAGCTGGATGCAGGTCTAAGAGTAGTGTTTATACATGTGGAGTCTTCAGGCAACTAATAAGCAAGCAAGTCACCTCATAGATGCTGCTTGTAAGTGTTGACTTAGCTGACAAGAATTGCCATGGGGTTCAAGAGCAGAACTGTCTCCTCTGATGACAGTAATGGAATAGTTAGGGCAGACATGGTCTGCTTTCCACCACAGCCTTGGCCTGGTCTTGGGACAGAAAAAACCTGAGCCTCAGCTTCCAACATGGTTGCTAAAGAGCAACTCCTTTCTGCTTGTGCCCCTGATGTTTGTGGGTCTTCGGAAGCAAGGAAAAATGCACGTGCTATGTGCCTCTGAGACTTTTCTTTTTTAACAGTGAATTGTGGAAATTACGCTCATGGTGTCAAGAAGCTGAGAAAAGAAACAAGAGGAGAAAGATGCTGACCTTTGTATGTCCTGTAAGCACTTTATACACGATCTCTAAGCAAACCTCAAAGAAGCTGTGCTACTATCATGATGATCAATTACATTTCACAAAGTATAGAGATGTCCTGGTTTGAGTGAGAACAGAACTAATTCTGTTCAGTAATTTTACTTTTCAGCTCAGTTCTTCTAATTAACTG
>WTSP01001591.1:3341-14394 GCA_025331215.1 Actenoides lindsayi | reverse complement strand
TGTGGGCTGCCCTGGGTGACCCTGCTCTGGCAGGGGGGTTGGACTCGATGATCTCCAGAGGTCCCTTCCAACCCCCCACCATTCAAGGATTCTGTGATCTGTCCTGGTTGCAGCATTCACAAGAAGTTAGGTCCCCACCCAGGGGAAGATGGGCATCTCCCAAGTCTTCTTTTTGCTGCTCAAGAAATAAAAGTGCAGAACAACTGTCACCACATCCTCAAAAGAGCCCCCGAGCTGCTCCCCGGAGGAAGCGGTGCTGGGATGTGCACCCACCAGCAGCATCTCACCCACCAGCTTACGGTTCGCTTGGGCCAAGCTGGATGCTCCAGGGGCTGCTTCCTTCCTCCCGTCCTGCAAGCAACGGGTGAGCTTCCTGGTGAGCTTAACACCTCCCTGAGCAAGGCAGCTGCTACTCCCCAGCCTTCGCAGGCAGCACCGTGAGCCGCGTGCTGTGGCACTGGGATACTGGGCTCCCAGTTGCCTGGTGGAGCTGTAGACTCAACAAGGAGCTGGCGAGAGCTTCTCCTGGCTCGTGTCTTGACTGGCACCAGGATGGGGGAATCTGCATCCATTTGCCTCCCTACCTGATGGATCTGGGGACGGGGATGGAGCCGCTGCAGATGGCACAAGGTCCCTCCTCCTTTCCTCTCTTAATGAAGCCTCCCAGTTTAATTAGAGCCAGCAGTGAGAGAACCTCACTCTTATTATTCCTTCACAGCGGGGTACCAGTAGCATTTCTTGGGTGTCAAAAGGAGGATTAAATTAGTCTGTGAGTGAGGGGTTGTTTGGTTTGGGGATTTTTTTTACCTCCTTCGCATCCCTGGGAGGGTGTGAAGCCTCCGGAGTGGCTGTGGGGATCAGTGCCCACAACCAGGGCAGCCCACACAGGAACAGAGCCAGGCAGGTCTTGAAAGTCTCCAAAGTTGCCCATCTGCAGGCAGCTCTGGGGTGCTAATGTTCCTTCGAGGCTCTTCCGTGTGCTCAGGAAGGGGGCCGAGCGTGAGCACACGGGGCAGCCCGGCCGACGTGCTGTCCCCAAGCGCCTTTGAAACTGGATGATTATCTAAAAGCTTCCCACCCTCCCCTTCCTCAGAAAAAAATGAGACGTTTCGAATCCCCACAGGAGCAGGAGGGTTCCAGAGGAAGAAAGGCTTGATAAAAATCAAGTATTTGATGTCGAAGTAAACAAACCTGTATTGTTCATCCCGAACTGGAGTTTTGACTCCAACCAGGAGAGATCCTGGCGATGCCCCACGGCAGGCATCGGGTGCTTGGGAACCAGCGCCGGGTCCCGAGACCACTTCTGATGTCTGCGTGGGTAACTGGGATCTGAGGAATGTTTCCCAATATCTGCAGGGTGGGGGGCAAGGAGAAGGGGCCAGGCTCTTGTCAGTGGTGCCCTGGGATAGGACGAGAGGCAATGGGCACAAGGGGAAACACAGGAAGTTCCACTTCAACATGAGGAGAAACTTCTTCACTGTGAGGGTGCCAGAGCCTGGCCCGGGCTGCCCAGAGAGGTTGTGGAGTCTCCTGCTCTGGAGACTTTCCAACCCCCCCTGGCTCTGTTCCTGTGTGGGCTGCCCTGGGTGACCCTGCTCTGTCAGGGGGGTTGGACTCGATGGTCTCCAGAGGTCCCTTCCAACCCCCAGCACTCTGATTCTATGAATTCGCTGTCCATTTGGGGCAAGGTAATGGCTAATTTGGGCTGATCTGTGTCTCCTGCTTCTCCAGGCGCTGCCTTCGTCTCCCTTTGGGCTGCAGGGAAGGACCTTTTTAGGTGGATTTAATAAAGCACTTACTAGCTTTCAGCTCAGGCAGCTGAATGGTGAGGTTTAGGGAGCAGGGGGCTTTTCTTAGCCCAAGCAATATTGTGAAGGAAGCTGATAAGCCCTGCACACAGACAGCCCAAAGCAGCCCTGTCTTTACACCTTGTCAAACATCTCCCCTTGGCGCTACTTTTAGAACAGGCGTCGGGGACCCTCTGATAAATGGGTTTGAAAACTTTACTGTAGCTTCTGCAGATCTCTTTATCCTCCCCTTACAAAGAATTCAACCTCCCCCCGCCCCAGATCCTCAGCTCCTCCAGCATTTCCCCAGGGATCCCTGGTTTAGAGCTTTGGGAGGGCCCTGCTCCCTCCAGCCCGTCTCTCGTGCTGGCTGCTGCGAGCAGAGCCCGTTCCTTCCCCCTTTGCTTGTGTTTTGCCACGTGTGAGACTAAAACCTTGGCTCGAAATGGAGTCGAGAGACACTTTCCAGCAAGCGTTGGAGTTGGAGCCCCGTGGTGTGATTGCAAGAGCCGTGTCACTTCTGTTGGGTGAGGAGCACCCTGACTGAGCCGTGCTCCGGGAGGGGAGGAGGTGCTGGGGTTTATAGCAAGGCAGCACTGGCGAAAAGCCCCGTCTTTTTGACGTGCTTGGGGCTGTTCCTGCCACCTCCTTTCTCTTGCCTGAACCACCCCTCTTCCCTCTCTGTCCCAGGGACCTACTGGGTCAGGTATGAGGAGCTTTAAGCGGTCGGTACCGTGCCTGATTCCTCCTCCCTGCTTCTTTTTCTGCAGCTGGTCAGCGAGAAGGTCGGAGGGGCTGAAGGGACCAAGCTTGACGATGACTTCAAGGAAATGGAAAAGGTGAGTAGAGAACAAGAGAGCTCTCTCAAATCATTCCTCTAACTCCTCTGTGACCTTCCCAAAACCGAGCTGGTCCTCACTGCTGCTGGGTCACCTTGTCTTTCCTACAGAAAGTGGACCTGACCAGCAAGGCAGTTACAGAAGTGTTGACCAGAACAATAGAGTACCTCCAGCCAAACCCAGGTGAGTGCCCGGACCTCTCCTGGCCCCTTCCCTGCTCCCCAGGTTTCCAGGGAAAAAGGCAGAGAGGCCAGAGAGCCATCAGAGAGACCCTTTTCAGCCCTGAGACATTGGTCACCAAACCACATCTGAGCTCAGCTGAAGATCCAGATCCCGCTGTTGCCCTGGGCTGTGTTCCTGGGCTGTAAGATGCTGCTGTTGCTGTTGAACAGCGAAAGAACAGACACATCTTTCACCTTGGACCTTGGGAGGCCCTGAAGGGGACCCGTTTTGCTTGGGATATCCAGAAAAAGTGGTATTTCTGGGCTGGGATGTCTGGCTTTGTAGGCATCCCCTCTGGAGCCTGCTGTGCCGTGCGCTCCCAGCCAGCTCGTTCGGAGAGCGCTGGGGAAACTCCTCCGGCCTCCACTGGCGAGCTGCAGGGAACTATTTTTGCTTGTTGTCTTGGAAAAGAAACTTCTCTTTTCATAGTGAATATTTCTGGTAGCTGAAGACAGTGGGGCTTCTTGGCTTTGGGTGTAGCTTGAGGTTGAGGAGGGGGGTGTGTGTGTGTGGAAAAAAAAGAAGCTGGCAGCGGCCAGCAGCTGCTGGCAGGTCCCAGTAACTGCAAACACGGCTGTGGCTGTTTCTGTGCCAGCTTCCAGGGCCAAGCTAACCATGCTCAACACCATGTCGAAGATCCGCGGGCAGGTGAAGAACCCGGGCTACCCGCAGTCGGAGGGGCTGCTGGGGGAGAGCATGATCCGATACGGCAAGGAGCTGGGCGAGGACTCCAACTTCGGTGAGTGGCCCCGTCGGGAGCTGGCGGGGGCCGTTGGTTTGGCAGTACGGACCTTTCGCCTCACCTCGCAGTGCCAAGGGCTCTTCAAAAAAGAGTCTGAAGGCTTCCACCCAGCCCGGGGTGGGGCGAGCAGAGCCCAAGTGTCCTGGATCAGGAAGGCCAGTGGCATCCTGGGGTGGATCAGAAGGGCTGTGGTGAGTAGGTCGGAGAGGTTCTCCTGCCCCTCTGCTCTGCCCTGGTGAGGCCACAGCTGGAATGTTGTGTCCAGTTCTGGGCCCCTCAGTTCAAGAAGGACAGGGAGCCTCTGGAAAGAGTCCAGTGCAGAGCCAGAGGTGCTGGAGGGAGTGGAACATCTCCCTGCTGAGGAAAGGCTGAGGGAGCTGCGGCTCTGGAGCCTGGAGGAGACTGAGGGGTGACCTCATTAGTGTTGATAAATAGGGAAAGGGTGAGTGTCAGGAGATGGAGCCAGGCTCTGCTCAGGGACATCCAGTGACAGGACTCGGGGCAGTGGGTGCAGGCTGGAGCATAAGAGGTTCCACCTCAACATGAGGAAAAACTTTTTCACTGTGAGGGTGCCAGAGCCTGGCCCAGGCTGCCCTGGGAGGTTGTGGAGTCTCCTTCTGTAGAGACTTTCCAACCCACTCTGTACACTTTCCTGTGGGACCTGCTCTAGCTGACCCTGCTCTGGCAGCGCGGTTGGACTCGATGATCTTTCCAGGTCCATCAACACCTGCCATTCTCTGGATGTGTTTAAAAGCCATCTGGATGTGGTGCCTGGAGACATGGCTGAGTGGTGGACTCGGTAGAGTTAATGGTTGGACTCGAGGATCTAAAAGGTCTTTTCCAACCCAAGTGATTCTGTGATTCCAGCTCTAGGGAGGCTGCAGCCAAGAAATCATCGTGCGTGGCGATTTCTCATGACCACGTGCGATTTGCGAGGAGGAGGAGGAGGAGGGGGATGTGGTGTGTGTGTGTGTGTGTGTGAAACCTTTCGGTGACATCAACTTTAATCCCCTAAAACATCAGCCTGGGCACGTGACAGAGGCGGTGCAGTGCCCAGCTGTCCGATGGCTGCCGGCACAGTGAGGAGCCGCCTTGCCTCGGGAAAACCGCAGCGCTCTGGCTGCTCTCCGGGAGCCACGGAGCATTCTCCAGAGCATCTCTGGCCGGCTCGGGGTCCCGCCTCTCTGGTGCTTCACAGGAACCAGAGTTGGTCCAGAGAACCAGGGGGAAGGAGGTTTTGAGAAGCTCTACACCAACCTCGATTCCCTCGAATCCTCTCTGTAAAGGAACACTTCACTTAACAAGTTCTCTGTGAGCGCCTCATCCTCCCTAGGAGAAGCTTATCTGGAGTTAGGACGCCTGAAATAACTCTTCTTGTGTATTTATTTTTCCAGCTGGACAGTAGAGCGGTGTTCTCACGTCACCCTCTATCCCCCTGGCGCGTTCTCCTGTGCTAATGTAGTGCTGAGACGGTCGGTTTGCCAAAGCTGCACGGGAATAATTGAATCTCTAAATGGTTTCCACTGGAATAAAAAGCCAAGACTAAACATGCTTTGCTGCAAGTCCATCTGGCTTAACTGTCATTGTGGCAGGAGCCTTAGAAAAGCAGGAAACTAAATAGGTTTCAATAAACTCTGAGCTCTCTAATTCAGCGGGGAGGAGAAGGGATAAGGTTGGCTGGTAGAGGTTAGTGTCTGAAAGGAATAAAAGGCTGCAGGTTTGCTGCCAGCATCTGGGGGAACTCGAAAAGTCGGTCAGAGCGCTCTGGGCTTAAAATGCTCTGGACAAAAGGATGGCCAGGCTGGATCAGACCAAAGGCGCCTCTGCCCCGGGCTTCTCTTGCCAGCCACGGCCAAGGTTAAAGCACCGCACGGCCAATTAGCAGCTCGGCAACTCCCCGAGCTACCAGGGAGTTTAAAAATACTGCTCTTAAAAATAGTTTTACCTTTTCCTTCCTCTGTGTAGCTGGTAGAGATTGTTCCTGTTTTTCAGGGGTTTAAAAACGAAGCGGGTTAGCCAAGCAGAGTCGGTACCCACAGGCAGCTGCCCGCTCTCGTGCCAGGCTCAGAGATCTGCTCCAGAGAGAACCCCAGGGGCGTGGGATGGGGATGGAGCTCGCACACGCTGGGTGTCTTGGCAGGATGGCTCTGCCTGCAGCCACCTTGGGCTCTGTTTAACTGCCTGGCACCTTCTTCCCTGGCCCTTCTTTTTCCCCTCTCGAAGGTGACGCGCTTCTTGACGCTGGCGAATCCATGAAGCGCTTGGCTGAAGTGAAGGACTCGCTGGATATTGAAGTCAAACAAAATTTTATTGATCCCCTCCAGAACCTGTGTGACAAAGATCTGAAAGAGATCCAGGTAAACATCTCCGTGGTTTTCCCTCCTCCTCATCTCTTTCATTTCTGGCCCCCGTGCACGTAACCGCTTACTCTGTCCTGGTGGGAACCCAGGACTCGGGTAGTACCGGGTCTGTTCCCTGCACTGTGTGTGATTTCTCCTCCCACGTTCACAAGTATTTCCTCCTTGCTCAGCGCTGCTGCTGCTGCTCCTGAGCTGCTCATAAGGCTGGATGCAGCTTTGAATGGTTCTTCCTGGTGGACAGTAAGTTCTCCATGAGCCAGCGATGGGCCCTTGTGGCTAAGAAGGCCAGTGGTCTCCTGGGTGGCATTCAGAAGAGTGTGACCAGCAGGTCGAGGGAGGTTCTCCTCCCCCTCTACTCTGCCCTGGTGAGGCCACCCTCTAGATCTCTTAGGCAGCATCTCAAGAAGGCCTTTCGGTGTCTCACCGGGGAGACAGGGAGCTGCTGCCACAGAGACAAGTCCATGCAAAGCATGGCCAGGCTTTGGAGCAGGATCCCTCCCAACCTTGGATCCCTGAGGCAGCTCTGGGAGTGCATTTTCACTCGCAGTGGTGTCCCGGATACAATAACCACCAACTACTGCTTCAGTACTTACCCTGTACTGTGCTTCTGCTGCTGTTGAGTTGATTTCAGTAGCCCTGCCCTGTGCAGTCAGGGGATGCAGTGCCCAGAACCTACATCCTAATTCCTGATCTCCAGAAACCCCTGTTGCTCCTCCTGGGCCAATTCCTCATTTTCCCAAAAGGGTTGTGCAGGGAACAGACCCGGGCAGCTCCCTCAGCGCTCTCCTCCAGCTCTTGGCTGGAAGGGGGTGAAATCGCATCACCAATTTGTTGAGGGTTGTTTCTCAGTAAAAAAACCTCCCTGGGCAGCCTGTTCCAGGGCTTGACAACCCTTTCGGTGAAGGAATTGTTCCTAATATCCAGCAGCAGTTCTGGCCAAATGGAGTTTGGCCGGTGCAGTCCTCCCTGTCGCCTCGCAGCCGCCCTGCCCTGCAGCTCTGTCCCGTGGCCTCTCCGGAGGCTGAACAGAGGTGGGAGCCACAGAAGCGTGTGCTCGGAGATCAGGTTTCTGAAACGGATGATCTTGGCCCGTAACTAGAGCTGCCTTCCCAGCAGGAGAGCTGGGCTGCTCCCAATCTCTGGCTTTTCCTTCTTTCCCTTTACTGTTCATAACCATCCTCTTCCCAGCACCATCTCAAGAAGCTGGAAGGCAGACGCTTGGACTTTGACTACAAGAAGAAGCGCCAGGGCAAAATCCCCGATGAGGAGCTTCGGCAGGCCATGGAGAAGTTTGAAGAGTCCAAGGAAGTGGCAGAGACCAGTATGCACAACCTCCTAGAGACCGACGTGAGTGTGCGGGGGGGAGCGCCGAGCTGCCGGCAGGGTTCCGTTCCTGTGCCCATGAGGGTGGCATCTCTTGAGGGATGCACAATCAGACACCAATTTCCACTCTTTTTTGTTTTTCTCTTGCAATTGTGGGTTTTGCTCTGTGAAAACCCAGATCCGAGCACCCAGCACGTGGCTTGGTGGGTCACTCATCCTTTCTGTAGCTCCTCTTCCTGATCCCGCTCTTGGCCAGAGGATAGGCTGTGGCTTGTGCCACCTCAGTCTCCTCACCGTGTCCTGGTGGGATGGAGTTTGGGCAAGTCACGCAGCTCACAAAACCCAGGGAGTGGTAGGAAGTGTCCTCTGTCCTGCTGAGGATCAGCCGATGTCTGAAAGCCCAAACCTTCTCCTCACCTCCCCGGGGAAGCCGCCCTCGGTACGCGGTCCCCAGTGTGGGCTCAGCTGGGGACAGCCACTCATCCCACCTTGGTGTGACTCTCGCAGATCGAGCAGGTCAGCCAGCTCTCGGCCCTGGTGGACGCCCAGCTGGACTACCACCGCCAGGCCGTGCAGATCCTGGACGAACTCGCGGAGAAACTCAAACGCAGGTGAGTCTCGGGGGCTGCGGCCGCTCCTGGTTTCCACAGCCATCAACTGTCCCCGTGGCACTTCACAGAATGGCTGGACAGCCCCAGCTCCCTCAGCTGCTCCTCACCACACTCCTGCTCTAGATCCTTCCCCAGCTCCGTTGCCCTTCTCTGGCCACGCTCCAGCCCCTTGATGTCCTTCTGGGAGTGAGGGGCCCAAAACTCAACCCAGGATTTGAAGGGTGACCTCCCCAGTGCCCAGTGCAGGGGGATGCTCGCTCACCTGCTCCTGCTGGCCACACCAGTGCTGGTACAAGCCTGGGTTGTATTAGACAGCAAGCCAGTTATGGTTAAGGAGGGTACCTGGACATTGGCTGTGGCCGTGGCCCAGAAAGATCGTGAAGGCCTCACGGTTGCTCTGAAGACCAGAAGGTGAATGCAACGTGGTGGGGTTGACATGGTGGCCACAGGACAGTGGAGGATCAGCTGCATCACCTCTTCAAAGGCAGCTGTCCCTGAGCCCTCTGCCAGAACCCTCATTTTCCAGCAAGCTCCACTCTATGTGGTGGTCTCCTGGTGGCCCCTTCCACAGAGGTGGCCCCTTCCACAGAGGTGGCCCTGCCCCACATGCTCTGGAGTTCTGAGACACGTGAGATGGTGAAAGGCAGGTGGATGCCTGGCATGCAGGAGCAGAGAGAGCTGTGGAGCTGCCTGGTCTTGCTGCTCTCCCTGCCCCTCCTCGAGTGCCCGACCTCGGCAGCAGCCCCCGGGGAACGTGTGGTTGCTGCCGAGGTGCCAAGAAACACAGAGGTGCTGTCGAAATCCCGAGCGAGCTGGTTCACCCCACTGCCGTGACTTGCACGGTTGTTCTTCCTGCTGCTCCGTCTCGCCCCAGCGAGCATCTCCCCAAACCTCAGCCAAGGCAGGAGAAGGTGGCTTCTCTGCATCTGGGACTTGCCTTCAGAGCCAGGGATGTGCCTTCCTCAGCTTGGACAGAGCCAGAGCCAGGGCATCCTCTCCGGGGCCGTTTGGTGACGTTGCTCCTGCTGCTTTTTCCTCGTAGAAGAAACTGCTGAGTGGATCCTGTTTCTTGGTTTGAATTAGGAAGGGCTGGGAGGATCCTGCCAACTGTGAGCTTCAGAGCTGCAGCATGAGTGTCCTCTGCTGGCCTGGATTGCTTGAGACACCTCCACGGCAAAGCCTGGCACGTCTGGCCCTCTCTGAGGGCCAGGTCCCAAACCCTGGGCAAGATCCAGCTTCAGAAACCCCACCACAGTTCCTGCAGATTCCTGTCTACAAACCCATTTGTTCCCCTGCGTAGCCACCGAGGAGATTAAATACCACGTTCATCTCATCATTTCATCCCATCCTGTTTCATATTCCAATTTATTCACATTCCTTTTCCTTCTTCCAGAATGAGGGAGGCCTCCTCGCGTCCCAAGCGGGAGTACAAACCCAAACCCAGGGAGACGTACGAGTTCGGAGACACTGACCAATCTAACGGGGGCTTCTCTTGCAATCCCACCCCCAAAGTCACAGGTAAAGTCGTCCCGTGGGTGTGCACGCGCAGGTGCCTCTGGAGCAGCCTCCTGGGGATGGATGGGAGAGACCTTCCTGGTGTGCTGGATGTGCCTGCACGAGCTGGAGGCTCTGAAAAGTGCCCCAAACGCCTCCAGACTGGGGGTGTTTTCTCTTGGGGTCCAGCAGCCTTCGTTATATTGGCTCTGGGGACGTCCCAGTGGGCTCTCCAGCTCGGGCCACTTGCCCATAGTGCCCAGTCAGTGCCAGACAGGAAAACCGAAGCATCTCTCGCTCCCTCCCCGTCTTCCATCACGCCTCATCCCTCCCTCCCTCCCCGCTCCCGGCGAGGCGGGCGAGGGTTTCTGCCACAGCATGTGGGCCTCCCCATTTCTCCTCCCAGACCTTCCCTTCGGGCCCTGCCTTTCCCTCTCTCCAGTTCCCGTTGGTTTAAGCATGTCTCTTTTTGTTTGGAAGCAGCTTCCTCCTCTTTCCGATCCGACAAGCCGTCCCGGGCCTCCATCAGGAGTATCCGTGAGTTTCCTCCCTCCGCACTGCACGATGCGTGACCATCTCTCCGCACCCCTCCTCGCTCCTGCTCCCCTGATGCTGCCGCTCGGAGCTGCTAATACCCCACCCCCACCCCCCTCCCCGTGCCGAGCCTGCCCAGCACAGCCTCACTAAGCCCAGCTCAGCCCCGAGCTAAGCTCTAAATTAAACCGGCCACGTTATGTTGGCATTTACCGTCCCAAAACTGGGGCCGCCGCTCGCCCGGAGGGGTTGTAGCGGCTCTCGTCGTGTGAGCGTGTTCTGCGAGAGGCCACGGGGAGCAGATGTCCCTCCAGGAGGTGTCGGGCATCTTGAGGATCACCCTGTTGTTCCTACGAGCACTCAGGCTGGATCTCCCCCACCCCTGCTTGTGCTGCCCCCCTGTACCCCGGCTGCTGAAGGCTGGGGGGAGCGGGCAGAGCCTCGGCACGCTGAGCAGGTTTTGTGGTCCCAGCTGGGCAGCGAGGAGCCTCCAAGGGGTTGTGGGGTCTGGGAGTCAGGGCTTCTGCTGAAGGGAAACCCCTCGGGGTCCCGTTGGGGTCCCACTGGGGTCCCGAGGCCAGGCTGGGTCTGCGGCTCGGAGCCATGGCGGTGGGGAAAGCTCCTGGGGGAGCAGAAGGACTTGAGGAGCCTGGTGTAGGGAAGTGCTGTTGGTGCTGGGACCAGGTTGGTGTTTTGGGAGGTTGTCTCAAAACCATGATGCTGCTTGGCCACTGCTTTTGGTGTTTTCTGAGTTTCCTTCTCCTGCTAGGTCTTTTCTTGCTGCGGATGCTCAGCAAACCAGACATGCTGGTGCCAGTCCCCCTGCCCTGGGTGGAAGAGCCCTGGCACTGGGGGTGAATGGGGAGGGGAATGGTGGCCCTGCAAAGCCCTGGTGGGCTGTATTATCTCAGTCCCTTTTCAGTAGGAGACCTTCTTGCAGCCTTTCAGGGCTTCATGGGGCCTGTCAGGGAGATGGGGACAGACTTTGGAGCAGGGCCTGTTGGGACAGGACAAGGGCTGATGGGGTTAAACTCAAAGAGGGAGATTTAGGTGAGAGAGGAGGAAGAAATTGTTGATGGTGAGGGTGGTGAGAGCCTGGCCCAGGGTGCCCAGAGAGGTGGTGGCTGCCCCATCCCTGGCA
>WTSP01001589.1:20019-32688 GCA_025331215.1 Actenoides lindsayi | reverse complement strand
CCCCCATTCATTTGTCACTACTCCAGTTACAAGACAAGTGGATGCATAGGAATAATCTGTATTTTGTTCATTAAGTAAAGGAAAGAAGAATCACAAAGTTATAGCTCATGAAGTTTCTCTTCCAAAATTTCAATTAAACTAAAAGAAATGAAAAGGAAAAAATTATTTAAATTAAAGTTTAATTTAATTTTCAGTTTTAAACATCTATACATACATGTAAAAATAAAATCATTTCTAACTGAAAGCATGGGTAAGTCAAAGAATTTCAGTGCTCTGTTTTCCAAACACATTTTATAAAAATTTCCTTCAATGTCACATTCTGTCAAAATTGTAATGCACTTGAAGGATGGGATTTTGAACTTCAACCTTATTTTAAACATCAAAAAAATTTATTGTAGAGTCTCTTGAAACTTTGGTCCAGGAACAGTCTTGTGTTGTATTTGTACAAGACTTATTTCACTCCTCTGCTAATTCCACCAAACAATGCTGACAATGAGACTTTTTCTTGTTTAATTATTTGGAGATAATATTTTTCAATAAACTCCGATAAACTGAAGTGGGCAGCTGTACAGGAGACTTAAAAATCAAAACAAGATTACGAACACAGTAATGGTTTCCAAATGACTCAAGGTCTCTGGAACTCTGAACTGAAGTCAGTGCTTGGAGTGACTGATATTTTCATGTATAAAGAATGCACCTGATATTATATGGCGTGAGAACCAATTTAATTACGTTCTTTAAGCTGGAGAAATAGGATGGAGTGCATGTCAACAAAATTTCTATATGGAATAATATCCTGTATACAGGTTGGAAAGAAAGTAGACCCAGAGAAAATAAGGGTTGTGTGAATCTAACAAGGCAAGAAAGTTACCTCCTCAAAACAAACAGTTTTATTTTTCCTTTCTTAAAAAAAAAAAAAAAAAAAAAAAAAAAGATATTATAGTGGAGCAATCACAGAAAATGATTTATTCCAGCCCTGAATAGCTGAAGCAATTCTTATCTGTCAGAATTTTTTTCCATGGTGAAACCAAGCAATGCAATGGTGATAGGTTTAAAATCAATGTATATCAGAAAGACAGCAAATTTCTGCTTTTAAAAATGGTTGCTTTTAACAGAGCTGTGATATAATTAGCAGGCATGTCAGAATAATGCTTTAAGTGACTGCAAAATATTATCTTTTCCTTTCTGATTCCTAGACACATATATACACACTAGTGTATATATGTTTCAATTCTCTTCAGAAGATCAAGAGAATAATACATCATAATTATGAGTTATAATTCTTCTCAGCAATACAAAATGTAGTAAATAAATTATGTTGACCCAAGAATGAGAATCTAAGAAACAGAAATTAGGCATCTACATTATGTAAGAAAACCTGTGCACTGAATTATCCTTACAAAACTAGATCGCAAAAAAAAAAAGTGAGTGGAATTGTGCTTTCAAAATGGGATTTTGAAAACTAGTAATTTGTTTTGATTACACTGGGCTATGGGTAGCCAAGCTGAGATCATTTACAGTAACTGCTACCCTCAAAAATGCTGTGTAACATACACATGTTCTCTTCTGAATTGGCTTATAGTAGGAAATCAAGTATGAAAGTTGCAAAAGCTCTGTTCAAAGGGGGATATCAAAACCCTGAGAAATTACCTGTGTCTCCAAAAGTAAGCAGCTATATATAATATAACACATATAGCAACCTTTGCACTTGCAAACTCTTACTGCAGCTTCAAATACCATTGCAAGTGAGACTGCACTGATATATGTGAATATACATTCTTTGATGTAGATTTGACACTAAGATCTGTTGTCAATAATATAACATTACAGTATTGTGTTAATTTTTACCATGATTTGTCCTTTTCATTTGAACCAGCATTGTGGATAATGGTTTATTAAGGATAAATCACAGCTTTCTCATTCCCACCTTATTAAAAAAAAAAAAAAGAAAAAGATTCCAAGGGTTGGCTTTTTATGTCCTTCTACAAGACACCATAGGAGTATAGCTTCTTGTCTTGACTGTCCATCTGAAGCTGTAAACCAGAATAATTCTACACAATGCTTACTACTCCAGATCTAACATTTGGTGACATGGCATCTCATTCTCAAATGACCTTTATAAAAAGCAAATGCATATTCATAAAGATTTTAGTTGCTTTTTTTTCTGATATTTGTCAAATGGATATGAAGCTTGTGTTCAAATAGTTGAGCTTTATCACAGCAAAGTGACTTCTTGCATTGGAATAGGAAGCATTTTGCATTTAATATCCAGGTAGCTTGTAATATTTATTCATATCCATTTTGTATTGGCATGAATCTTTCTATAGTTGTTAGTGGAGTTTGAGGGGAGGACCCATGTCCCCATTTTGCTGACAGCTAGACTAACCCTTTAAAAGTCATATCATTATTTACGACTACTTTTCTCGTGGACCCTACCTCTCTAATACTGCATTGAGATCTGGTGTCCCCACCATAAGAGGGACATAGATCTGTTGGAACGAGTCCAAAGGAGAGCCACAGAGATGATCCAGGGGATAGAGCAATGCTATGAGGATAGGCTGAGGGATCTAGGACTGTTCAGCCTGGAGAGGAGGAGACTTTGTGGGGACCTTATAATTGCTTTCCAATACCTGAAGGGATCCTACAGGAAGGCTGGAGAGGGACTCTTCACAAGAGTGTCCAGTGGTAGGACAAGTGGAAAAGGTTTTAAACTGAAGGAGATTAAGTTTAGACTGGATCTTATGAAGAAGTTCTTCAGTACATGCGTGGTGAAGCTCTAGAATAGATTTCCCAGAGAACCTGTGGATGTCCCCTCCCTGGAGGTGTTCAAGGCCAGGTTGGATGGGGCCTTGAGAAACCTAGTCTAGTTGAGAGGCGTCCATGCTCTTTGCAGGGAGGTTGGATTATATGATCTCTAAGGTCCCTTCCAACCTAAGCCATTCTATGATTCTATGATTCATCAGCATGACATGGTCTGGCCTGTCAGTGCTTCTCTTCTGCTCCAGTATTACACAGAAGACCTGCAAACCTTACATTTTACTAACACATTTCAATTAGAAGTAGAAAGATCAGAAATAATTTAAGATACTACGCAGGCAAATATCACTGTGTATAACAAATCGTTATTTAAGCAATAAATGAAGCTGCCATTTTCTCCAGAAGCCCACTAATTTGTTAATTTGACCTTAACTGTGAGAACGTAAGTTTTGTTAAACATGATTTGTTTAATTATTCTGGGAAAATCTGTTTTTATTAGGTAAAAAAACATTTGTGGTTGACATTTAATGCTGACTTTACTATTCTAATGAATGAAATTTGTGCACTTCACATCTGCTTAAGTTTATACTTGGATTTTTTTTTCTTCCTTGTTTTGTAAAATTGGCTAACACATCTTTCTGAAAAAGTACCTGCTAATAGTGTTTAAATTAATTAAGCAGTACAGATATAAACTATGGTAAAAAATTGATTGTGTTGAGAGATGCTGGTAACTCATGGCATTCTAAAATTTTTAAGTAAAGAAAAAAAGTAATAAAATACATCAAGGAAATGAGACACACAATTCTGGTGATTTATCATTTGGCTGCCTAACTCTAAGAGCTTTTTGATAGGAAGGACTTATTACCAAGGAAGTGTTTCAGATTAACGCTTTCTTTTGAACTTCTGTGAGACTTTCAGATACATTTACAGTGCCTGACAGAACACAGACTTGTCTATAGGTTAAATGCTGCCCTGAATTTTTTCTTTTGAGTTGTATTGAACTACTTACTAGCTTGATAATTGGTAACTATTACAGATGGCAAAGAGCTTTTGCTGATAGGGAGCAGTTAGGATTTCTGTGTCACCTCTGAATGAATAATCTCCAGTATACTGGGGATACCTTTGGGATGCTAGCAGCAATGATTTCCTTTCCTTCCTGACAGGCCAGATGCATGTAAATTGCTAACGACAATATTTCTGTAGCTTGAGTTTACTGCATCCAAATTGCTCCAAAGGCAATCT
This sequence comes from Actenoides lindsayi, assembly GCA_025331215.1. Lineage (NCBI taxonomy): Eukaryota > Metazoa > Chordata > Aves > Coraciiformes > Alcedinidae > Actenoides > Actenoides lindsayi. The sequence continues at coordinate 28,689 of WTSP01001589.1, read as the reverse complement.
GTCCAGATGCATTGTGCCTCTAACTTTCTTATCTTCATCATTTCATTCTAATAGGAAGACTTTTTTGAGCTGTGTTAGTTGTAGCAAAGACTGATGGGATACACAGGTGTTATCTTAAACCTCTGGTCCCAGCCAACTGGAACATAAGCAAAATGCATAACTGAAATTAGCTTATCTTACCTTACTTCAATTTATCCATCTACACGAATAAGTGCTTGGCTCACTTAAAAAGAAACTAAATGCTTTCTGTAAGACTAGAGTCTTCTTGTTTTCAGCATCACGTAGTAGACTGGCTCTGCATTGTGACAGTCTAGTACTGTAGCAGTTATGTAATTATGGGACATTAAAAGCCAAGAAGGCTGGACCTTGTGAAATCCTAGGATGAACCCTTCAGCTCTTTTCTCGTCTGCCAACCAGTCTCCCTACCAACAGAAAGTAACATACAGGGGGGAAAAGCTGATGCTCACTTGAGTCTCATCTCACCGTAAAGCCCAGACACAACTCTTTGAATCATGGCACAGAAGTTAGTCAGTTTTTCTACACTTCACAATACAGATTTGGTCCACAAAAATCCATGAATGTTATAAAAAATGGAAAGAAATTAATTGGTTAATTATCGCACTTCAAACTGGACATCATGTACTTTCCACTCCTCTGGAAAGTCCCAAATTATGCTTCAAGCAGTTGCACTGCTCTTTATGTTTGATGATTATCATTACAGGTGAACTTGAGAAAATATTAACTCTCAGACTCAGAATGATAATTAGCAAAACAATGCTAGTTTTCCCCTCAATATTTCAACCTGTTAAAATATATTTACTGTCATTGTTACTGAATTACTGTAACCTCATGCAAGACAGAATTACAACCATATATTGCAACATCAATTTTTCAGTTCCTTAACAGATTAGGAAAAAAAGGTTGATGTAAAAGCTACTTAGAAGAAGTTATCTTTGGTCTCTATGTCGAAAATGAGATATATCTTAGTATATCTTAGGGATCTTATTCAGAAAATTGCTTTGGTGGGAGTATAACTTACACAAGTAGTTCTGTTGTTCAGATAAATACTTATGCATGCATAACATTTAAGATTTGAGTTTAGGTGTTGTATCTTATTGTCTCTTTATTTCCTTTTCTTATTTGTAATCACATCTTTTACTATCACAGTGAACTTTTGTCTCATCTTCAATGATGGCTTTTGAAGGATGCAAAAAATTGCAATATATGGTCAACTTTGAGTTTAAGAATGTCAATGTGATGACCTTTTGGGGACTGTAAGGAGATAAGAATCTTTTCTTCCCAAACCTGTGATCTGCTGGATCTGACATCTGTTTTGTTTTTGAACTTTCTCACGTTTTGCTGTTTTAGATCAAAAGAAAAAATGAAAAATCAATGTGAAATAATCACTGCCTGTAAAATCCAGGTAATGACATAATGACTAGGTATTCCTTCTCTTCAATAACACTCATTGCCATGTCTCATTACTATGGGAGTTATTTGAAGACACCATCCTATTACTACTTTCAACTGGAGGACCACAGCTTCTAGTTCCAGAGGTGCAAGTTTGCATTATAATACTGCATTTCCAATATCAGCATTTACTGGTGATTGGTCTGTAACTAGCTAATTTTAATAACACATTTCTTAACTGAAATGCCTTCCTTTATAGTAGCCCAAAATACTGCAGCAATCATTGGAGATTTGGTCAGATGTCTTCTCCTTTCATACAAAGCACTGATAAAGCCACGGATAAAAAAATCTTTCACTGCACAACTCATCCTTGAATGGAAATCACTATTTTAAATCTGTCTCTACTGAACTTTTCTCTTTCTGTATCTATATCTCCTAATATTTCCATCTCATTGTAATCTCCTTATGATCACCTGCATCTTCACGTACAGACCCAGTAGTAATTGTGTAACTGTTAGCAGTAATTTCTCACTGTCTTACTGCATGAGGGAGACAGTGTGAACAGTATGATTGCTACTGAGAGCAATAACTTAATTGGTGGTAGTTTTACTGCAAAAGATCTGTTTCACTTTCTTCTGAATTGTCCTTCATATCTGAAAGCACTGCCTCACATGAAATGGCCTAAATGCTGGAGGATGTGCACTGTGTAATCCTGCAAACTACACACTGAACAAAAACTAGTAGACAAATTAATTCAGTGCACAACTGTAAGGTCTGAGAATAAAACCAGCTGAGTTATTTGGCAGCTCTATTGCTTAAAAAGCTCCATAACTAACAGAACCCTTTTAACACACTGACAGAAAGTAAAATACTTGTGATTTTACTGTCTGATCAGTAACTTTCTGTACATGTTCCCATGATGTAATTTGTAATGACACAGCTGCAATGGGCAAGCCACTTATAAAGCTTTTTGGCCGGGTTATTGACAAAAAAACCCTGGTGCTGAGGGTTTGTTACATCTTTGCACATTTCCTACTCAAGTAATACAGGTATATCTTATTGACAGTGGCAATACTGGTGCTCTACCTTCTCAAGTCAGAAAATCTTTCCTGAACTTCAGTAAGTGATGTTTGGTTTTTGTTCATTTGTTTTGTCTGCTATTTCAGTTAGGAAAGTTTTCTTTCATCACTTAGCTAACTTGCAGAATACTTCCATGGACATTTCACTTCATAGAATCATAGAATCATTAAGGATGGAAAAGACCTCTAAGATCATCAAGTCCAACTGTCAATCCAACGTTATCATGACCACTAAACCGTGTCTTGAAGTGCCACATCTACATGGGTTTTGAACACCTCCAGGGATAGTGACTCCACCACCTGCCTGGGCAGCCTCTTCCAATGCTTCATCATTCTTTCAGTATAGAAATTTTTCCTAATATCCAATCAAAAACTTCCCTGGCACAGTTTATGCCCATTTCCTCTCATCATCATAAACAAATGCCAGCATGAAGAAAGCCTGAATTCAGAGCCCTAAGCTATTCATCTACTCTAACTGTTTCAGCTTTATGATTTTGGTGACAGAAAAAATGAACAGTCACAACTCTGACTAAAATGAATAGCAGTTTCATCTTTCTAAAAAGTAAGGCATAACTGTATATTTGAATTGCAATTCCTCAGCTTTCTTCTCTTTATTGTCATTGTGGCACAAATGGTCATGCCTGCTAGATCCAGATATAGACATGCTTATTCTCTGTAATAATGTCCAGGCTCCTAGCTAAACTTCCCAGCAGAAGCAGTGAATACAGTCTAGTTGAAAATTTAGCTGGCTTGACTGGGGATACAGGGTAAACAAACTACTCCAGACAGAGCTAATGTGAATGGATTTGCATCTCAAAAAGATGCATTCCTACTTGAAACCCACATACTTTCATTTCTTTTTCCCCACTTCATGCTACGATAAAGTTCACTAGTATTATGTGCAAAATGGGAATAATTCTTTGGAGAGGAAAGCTGAAGATACTTTCAGATGGTGAAAGGGGAAAGAGGAGCTCCTTGGCCAGCACAGGCTGACCCTTTGTCACGACATCCTTGTTGCACTGGAAAATTTTATTTATAAACATATATAACGTCATTTATGGAAATTTTTTAGGAAAATGAATTTGTTGTCTTTTACTGAAAGCTGGTAAATCCCTTCTAATTCTAACCTAAAAAAGGCAAACTTATTCTTGTTCATTGTTCAGGGCTGCACAAAATAAAAAAAAATCTTTTGCCATGTTTTATTGTAATAAAGACTACTGGAAAATGGCTTCACTCACTTTTTCTGTGTTATGGGGTCCCAGATGAACATAAAATGTTCCCTATTTCAGTCACCGATAGTATTGGTAAACCTTTACAGCAAAAATAGTAATAAAACCTACCAGTTCTGCATTCATATCTGTCACATCACTAACATGAATTATTTTACCGTTGTGAAAATGTAGTTAATATATTAATATCTCTGCTTCATTTCTCACTATTTTAGTTGCAGGATCAGTTACAGTGGGACTCTGGTGTGCTAATTATAAAGCATATAAGACAGTTTACTGCTTTCTAAATACGATTATTGTTAAAAGGTTCTCTTGGGAGGATTGTTCTTTTTGTAATTCCACATACATCTAAAGGCAAGACTCAGCAGATGAAGGTCTCTATAGTAGTGTTGATCTTCCACAGACTGTGAATCCTAAGAAGTCTATGCATACTATGCCTATACACTATATATATATATATATACACACAACATTTTACTATATTTGCCTAAATGAAAGTCATTGCTGTTCCTTAGGGTTTTTTTTTGTTTGTTTGTGTTATTGTTGTTGTGTGCTTTTTTTTGGTTTGGTTTTTGTTATTTTTTTCTGTAGCCCAGTGTGGTGTTGTACTTTATCATATATGTATATACAAATATAGAATTCTGCTTCACTAGGGAATCATATGAGGGGAAAAAAAATCCCATCGTGCTTATCTGTTCATTTTTTTTTTGTGCAGGAACAGTGTAGCAGTAATGCTCTTTAAAAATGTATTTATTCTCTTGTGCATTCTGTTACTTATGGCAAAGGGATTTGAAGACTTTACTGTAGACAAAGATCCAGAGTCTCTGTACACCTCTATAATTCCTATGTAGACATCAGTGGGTTCTAGATCATTTATACTTGTCCCTAGATCCATTCTTTGGACAAAGAGCAAATAGGGCTAAGCACAGATGGTGGAGTAAATACCTGTACCTGAAGTAAAAACTTGCAGCCTCTGGTTAAGATGCGGGAGAAGTTACTGTTTAAAATAAATAAATAAACAAACAACACCTTGACTTACCAAAGTCCTGACTCCCTCTTCCTATTGTTGTTAGGAACTGCCTGTGCATGAGTGCTTGTGTGATCAAGGGATGACTCTTTTCTTTGGCCACATCTTGCTGCAGCCTGGCATATTCAGACAAGTTCCCAAATGTTGAGGTGGAGCATAATGGGACACAGCATTCCTGGGAAGTGAAGAAGTAAACCGTTTCTGCTTCCTTCTCAGCACTTCTCATTCTCACATCTAGACCCTAAACCTGACATTGTTCCCTGACAGTGACATGCCTAAAATTCATGCTGGGAATGGAGAAGGTTGGCCTTGCTTTTCTTCCTTGACAAGCAAAATCAGTCTAATGAGCACAGTAATTATTTATTTGACAAAAACAATAGTCCATCAGAAGCTGATCTCTTCCCAGTGCCTCCATCTGAGCAATTCTGGCCTTCTCCTAGTAGTAGCACAGTAGTAGCACTGTTCCTCTGCAGTTTCTCTATTTGCTCCTTGTTTTCCCTCCTGAAAACAGTGACCATTCAATGCTGTTCCTGATTTCCATACCCTTAATATACTACATATTTGTCCAGTGTCATATCATAGTTTCATTTTATTCTTCTTTTTCCCCTTTGATCATGGGTCCTTCAACATCCTTCTCCTTTTTTACCCAATTTCTTCTTTTCTGGCATAAAGCTTTGCACCAGGACTCACTCATTTCATGGGAGGCAGTAATTTTTACACCAGTAGGGATGAGGTGCGGTTTCATTTTCTTTTTTTAATTTTTTCAACAGATGTCTACATCGTCTTTTGTGGGTAGATGCACACTCACAGTTCTTATGCACTGGTGTATTTCCAAACATATGGTGCTAAGTCCTAGCTAAGGTAACTCACAGGCTTAGCTTGGATTTGTTTTCAAGTTAAACAGTAGTTATATGAATTTAAGTTGACTCTGAGTGAGGACAAAGTGAAGCAGGACATCTGCCTGCAAGACTTTGTAAAAGTACCCAAAGGAAGCAAGACCTGCCTCATACTTCAGCTATCAAATTTAGATATAATTTTGGTTTGCTTTGAACAATACTGTAGCTATTTAAAGTATGAGAAGATTTTATAGGAACAAATCCTGGCTAAATAGAAAAAATATTAAATGATGTGGGAGCCCAAGAAGATCCTTGTGAGCCTGCATAACACTTTCAGGGCTTGAAAGTTGTCTAACAAACAAGACTGAAAATAAAATTAGCTTAATATCAGTGTTAATGTGCAACTAGTTCACTTTGTAGAGGCTGCCATATGAAGGTACTGGTATGAAGCAGGACCACATGTAAGACAACCAAATTTGCTTTTTTACCTTTTTTGTTTGTTTGTTTGTTTTTCATTTTTGTTCTCTTTTGGTTTGGGTTTTTTTCTGGATAGCAAGTTCTAGAATACTCTTTGAGAGGTGAAGAATCACAAGGGATGAAAACAAATGTTCACAAATGCACGTCTCTGTAATGATCTCCCTTAAAACACTCCTCATTGTTTCGCTTCCTTTCTTTAGGACACGCATTCTACACACTTGTCTCCTTGTGTTTGACAGAGAGGAAATGACTGTATCAAAGTCACTGTTTTGAAACTCTTTAGGACTCGGTGCATCAATTTCTATTCTGTCTGGTAAACAGTTTTATGACCTCATTGCATATTCCATAATTTGCCTTTAAAGAGAACAGAACCTCTTCTAGGAATGCCCCTGACAGATGAACACCCTTTGATACAGATTAAATTCTAGCTTTCTGCAATCTTTTTTTTCTCTATGTAAAATATCTACTTGAACTCAGCATTATGTTTTCTGATCCTGGGGGGGATCTTACTGATTTATGGGGAAAACTAAACCAAATAAATATTGCAGAACCAGATGGGATGCTTCACAAGGTGCAATTTTGAGAACATTCTTGACAGTCCTTACAGCAATCACTGAAACACAAAATATGCTGACTAGGTTTATTACATGTTAGTGAATTTAAGTAGATTTAAGACCTATAGTTTTGCTGGATTTTTTTTTTTTTTTTTTTTTTTCTTTAGGTGAAAACTAGATTCTGTGTTGTTGTTGCTTAATTGCTCACTGTGACTAACTGATGAAGAAAATGGGTTTCATCTCATGAATAAAAATATTACTAAAGCCTCCAAGGTGTGCAATCTAGGAGTGTTCACATTCTAGCTCTTTTAGTATTTGTGTGATATTTATGATCTGAAGACAATTACATTTATTAAGACCATAAATATTACCATAATTTTCTTTTTGTTCATTTTGAAATTTGTTAACATTTTCATGGAAAACAACTTGATATTTAGATGGAAAATATTTTAAGATCCAGATACTGCTTTCAATCCAGAATCACAGAGCTGTGCATTCATTTGATGCACAAAATAATCTTCATTTTGAACCCTACAGTTCTATTTTCCTGTATATTGAAAGATATATATTCTTAAAACCAGTGATTCTTCGAGATGAGTCACTGATGTATGCAATTTAGAATAGAAATTGATTGACTAAGCTGAACTGTATATGAGTACAGCTTCAGTGAAACGTATCACAATTGTATCCATTTAACTCCAATGAGGACTTCTTGCAGAAAATATTAATTGACTGTAATTTTGATGAGACATTGCATGACCATTTTATGGTGATTGACAGCTGGATTTGAAGAATTATGATCAGAGTATAATTGTAGGGATTCTGTGCACTGGACAGTGCAGTCAATTGCTTAGTTCTAGTTTCAATTTACAGTCTTCTAGGAACAGTTAGATAGAACCTGTATTGGTGCAGATCAGTATAGCTGCACTGGAGTGAAGAGAGAAATATCATTCATTTACACAAGCTAATTTTCTCACCTGGGGCAAACAACATGCTAATGAAATCCACAGGACATAATAAATTGGGAAATCTTATGAACATCAATAAGGATACAGAAATAATAAAAAGTGAGCCTAATAAAATAAGATATCTGAAAGGAAGATTAAATGAAATTCTAGGCTGGAAAATACAAAGAAATATATCTTGGGAAAAAATATTGCTGATATTATACTTGGCAATAGGAAGAAAAACTTTGGAAGTGGTAATTGTGTGCAAATTGAAGGAAATATTCAGTCTGGAATTTGGCCCTCAGTGCTCATTGACTTTCAATAGGATTGGGATGCTAGCTCCATTCTGTACGTTCAGGAATCAATCCGTCAGCTGGCAGTGATATATGGTGGTGCTTTGAGGTTTATTTTGTTTGTTTGCTTTAAAACATCTAGTGGCATGCAGAGTTGCAAAACATAAGATTTTCTTTTAGGAGCAGGAGAAAATGAGTCCATGTGTCTCCAGAGAGTCTCTGTATACATCGAGAATACTGCTTGTGCTTATTGAGAAATATCCTTATTTCAAACAAACTAGCTTACAAAGGAATTAAGGATATCTGTATTAAGAGAAGTAAATTACTTTCCTAATACACACCTCATGTTTTATGTAATGCCAGAGCAATGAGATAATTTGGGAAAGGTGTACTATGCATTTTTAATGTTATGTCTCATTGTCTGCAGAATAACAGTCTAATGGAAACTGCAGGAAGTTATGCTTAAATATAAACTCAAATGTATGTGCTGCTAGATGTATAGCAAATAACAGATGTTGGTAAAGGGGAGGACTGGAGTGGCTGATATTATCTCTTCAATATTAGTTTTTGAAGCAAGCACCTACATGAACAGCCTTAGTTGTTTAACTTTCAAAAGATTTTTACAAAGCAGAGGGAATCTTTTAATTGGTAAGATTCCTAGGTAAAACTGAAGTAACGGAGAAACTACTTAATACTATGTCCTAAGAAATGGGAAACCTGAAAAAAGATCTATTTCTGACTGGCTTCTGGTTCAGCCGCACCACATGACATGCGGAAATCAAACTCTACAACCCGTGAAAGGTTATAAAGCAGGTATG
>WTSP01001587.1:0-10221 GCA_025331215.1 Actenoides lindsayi | reverse complement strand
AAATGACATATAAAAATAACATAGCTTCATAATTTCCACAAGAATTTTTCTGCATCCAATTAATTTACATCTCAAAATATTTTACCACAGATCTTCCTGTATTTTCATTCTCAGTGTTGTCCTGGTTTGCTCTTAGTAAGTCAGTGTTAATCAATATGTATCATTCACAGGTTGTATGGTAAATTAATATTCTACCAAATCCTACAAGGATGGCAAAACTCAATTATATTTTTTTAAATATAGTTGCATATATATAGCAAATCTATATTCATATTTTTTGACTGATATAATTCTTTGCTTGAAGCAGATATCTTCTCATTAATAACTAAGTTATGGTCGTAGCTTCTTTGTCTGTTTCGGAACATGTGTTGTGATGGTGATTTTCCCAGTTTTCAGCACAATGTTTTCTTCACTGCTGTTTCAGTGAAAATTTTTACCTCTTCAGTCTAAACCATTACAGTGATTTGTATTTTTAGATATGGTCAGCAGTGGTGAACCACCTTACATTTTATTATTTCTGAAAACAATGAGTTTTCCTTCTCTTAGGTGTTGGATTCAGAGTTGGAGGAGAAGCAGGTGGCAGATTTTTTGTGCTCCAGGTACACTATGGGGACATTAGTGCTTTTAGAGGTATGTATTTTGGAAATTTGTTCTGTAAGTTACATCAGTTACAGTATGAAAAGTATTTACATTACCTGTAGAAAAGACTTTTGTTGTTAGTGCCACTCAAAAAGGTAAAGATCACTTGGCATATTTGTAATAAAGTTTGTGTACTAACTTGACTTCTTTATAAATTTTCTTTATGTCTATAAATGTCTGACAGATGAACAGGCGGGGTTTTTTTTCTTCAAAAAGTATAGACCAAATGACATAAGGTAAAGAAGTAGATTAATAATTTTAAGTGTAGGAAGAAACTTGTTTTTCCTGGTATCATTCAATGTTTTCTTTAAGAAAGTTGAAACAAACACCTGTGAACACCCTTGAACTGTTGTCTCACTTAAATAGCTGGTGAGAACTGGCACCTGTGCCAATGGCCTCTGAATCCTTCCATGGTACCACAGGTTGTACTTGGTTTTGAACAGAGAAGTTACCTGGTAGCTGGCAGTTTCCCAGTGCCATGCATCCTCTCTTCTGTATACCTCTGGGAGGGATTGAGCAATATTCACATAGAATTTTTAGCAGCACTGTCTGAAGCTGAAGGTATGGTTTCTACCATGACATGAAGATGCAGTGTTGCATAATGGCAATAATGGAAACTGTGGAGGTGGAGGAAGCAATAAATGGAGTATGCCAGCACCATTTACACAGACACATAAGTAAATATGCACAACAGAAGTTGAAAGAATTTATTTTTATGAGAGTTCAAATGGAGCCGTGCAGCCTGTGAGGTTCTTTGCCTGCTAAAATCACAAATAATTAAAGTTACAAACCTCTGAAGAGAGCATGTTGGTCGAGAGCTTGTTCTTCATTATTGCTTGGAGACAGTGAGAGTTCTCTGTTCATTTTCACTCTTAAGTATAATTTAAATGTATGTAGTTATTAAAGAAAAAAAAAAAGAACAAGTGAGATCAGTGACCTCCATTGCACATGAGTTGAGGATGTGTTCCAAACTTCTTATTTGTAAATTCCCTTGTTAGTCAAAGCTTGTGCTCAAAAAATCCACTTCCCCACTTAGAAAAACCACAGCAAAACAGTTTAGCACCTGAAATAAACAATTTTACACCAACACTCCCATGCAGAAGACTTCCTTATTTTTTGCCTAGAATATCTATGCAGGACTTTAGAATAACCAGTATCATAGATATAAACCTGCAAAATTTTGAAAGTTTAACAAGTGTGAACTGGTAGGACTATAATTCCGGAGATGATACTAGTGTCATGTACTATTTCAGCAGTTAAAGTGAATGACAGAATGCCCTCTGTTTTATTTCAGTGCCTTTTACTTGGTAGTCTGATATCTTAATTGTGAAGTGAAAAATAATCTACCTTTTCTGACACTTTTGTAAGAAAAAAATTGTTTTTAATGTAGTCTGCCTGTGAAAATTCCAGTGGAGAAAACTGTAATTTAAATCTTTTAATAATTTAAATGTCCAAAATTGTGACTGTGGTATTAAAGGATATTTCAATACATAGCCTTCTACTAGTTTTACAGGTATTTTTAAATTTCAAGAATGACTGAAAGGGAGCTTTTTTGTATGAATGAGATGTCTGTTGATAACTGTGGCTTGTCAAAGTGTAACAATATATTCATTATAGTTTATATAAAGGTACATGCAGTTGTTCAAAACAGAAGGCAAATGATGAAATCTACTCAGTTATTGTTACACCTTCAGTAGCACATCAAGGACTCGAAACACTGTTTGGAGTTTAATTTACTGACTTAAATGTCATTGCAAATATAAAATATTTGGCTTGAGGTAGTAATTATTTACATACTGTCACCCAATTCTTTGTCATATCATTTTATCTGTGGAAGAAATGTCATAGTTAAAACTTAGCAACTCTCATTTTCAAGTCTTTGTAAAACGGACATTTCTTCATTTCATTCACCTGTTATTAAACTAATTCTGTTTCCTCCTCTCCTTAGCTATAATCCAGAGCTAAGTATTCATATTTAGATGTGCACTTTATGCTCAGATGTCAAAATAAAGACAATTGTATCTTGTCTAAAATAAATATAACTAAAAAATTCTAAAATAAATGAGGGGTATGTGCAAAGAGCTATCTTAGAAAAATAGTAATTGCACTATTTGACTTCTTCCCTTTCATATTGCAAAAATTAAGAATTATTTCAGTTTGTAATTATGAATGATAGTAGATGCAGTTATGTAAGAAGTAAAAAGTCAGAAATTTGTCTGTCTTTTTTGTATGTTCGTGTGTGTTTGGAGTTCATATTCAAATAAAAGTAAACCTTGCCATCTTTAGCTCTATAAAGGCACTCAGTCAACTGTCAGTTTGGGCTGTAGGGATATGCAATGCAGTTGTCATACTGTTCTTGATTTATTCTTCCATGTAAGTGGCTTCAGATCTGATTGTAAAAATGTGGGATTTTTTTCTAACCCTAGAATTTCTTCTTTCCCTTTAAAGAAAGACTAAACATAGAATCACAGAATGGCTTGAGTTGGAAGGGACTTTAAAGATCATCTAGTTCCAACCCCCGTGCCATGGCCAGGGACATCTCCCACTAGACCAAGTTGCTCAAAGCCTCATGTGGCCTTGTCTTAAACACTTCCAGGGATGAAGCATCCACAGCTTCTCTGGGCAAACCACTCCAGTGTCTCACCACCATCATAGTAAAGAACTTCTCCTAAATGTCTAATCTAAATCAACCCTGCTCTAGTTTAAAACCATTGCCCCTTGTCCTGTTGCTACACACCTTTGTAAACAGTTCCTCCCCAGCTTTCTTGTAGGCCGCCTTCAGATACTGGAAGGCTGCAGTGAGGTTTCCCCAGAGCCTTCTCTTCTCCAGGCTGAACAATCCCAGCTCCCTCAGCTTGTCCTCGTAGGAGAGGTGTTCCAGCCCTCTGATCATCTTTGTGGCCCTTCTCTGGGCCCTCTCCAACACATCCATGTCCTTCTTGTGTTGGGGGCTCCAGAGCTGGACTCAGATGTTTCTAACCCACCATGGTATTATCTTAGTCCTTTATAGTACATATGAGAATACAGTCATTATCCCCAAGAATGAAAGTAATTGAAAGTTATCAATAGTAATCTTTTTCAATTTGTTCTGTATGAAAGGTCATCACATTCTATCTTTCTGTGTGTGGAACTGTTGCATTTTCTGAAGGAATTAAGTATATTGGAGCAAAATTGTGGGGAATTCTTAGAGTTTTTGTTCAACATTTTCTCCTTTCTCGTTCCCTTTCTTGTTCCCTCTCTCTTCTTTCACAAGGCATGCATAATAATTGTGTTCTCAGCTCCTTCTCCTAACCCCCACTACTTCATTGAGAACAGATTATTTCTTCCCACTATCATTCCCTACATTACCCACATTACATACAGTACCATACATGTACCTGCTTTTGTGAGGGGAGTGTGAAGTTATTAGTATGGGGTTTGTTTTGGTCTTTTTTTTTTGTTTGGAAGAGTAATTAATTTTAACCACCGAGCTGGTAGATGTCTTACAAAATAACTGGTTTCTTCATAAACATGTGAATTAGTAAGTTGCCGTTTGAGTCCTAGTCTTGTTTGAATACTGGTTTCAGTGTGCTTTTTTTAGATAACTGGAAGGCTTAACATGAGTGTATTGAATAAAATTAATTTTGCATATTTGCAAATTTTTTTTGCATATTTTTGCATAATTTTGCATATTTGAGGTATTCATGTCGATGACAAGATTATGATATCCTTTCAGCAAATCAGTCCTCTGCAACCTTTGCAAGGTGTTTTTTTATTTGAAAAAAATATACTGGACCAGAATCAACAATTGTTTGTCTCTTTTCTGTTTGGCAAGTAAGTTGTGAAAATGGCACTGGGGAGTCTGTACTTGCTTTTTTGTTTTTTAATAAACTGAATAAAGATAGAGTTTCAGTCTACATGTTACTAGGCTTTTAAAAATAATTTTGCTGAATTGATTTTGCTTGAGTGAACAGATCAGCAAGAGCAAGCACCTTGACTCTTCTGAAAAAAAATGAATTCTGTTAGTTTTCTTGTACGTATCAAATATTAGGTATCAATATTGAATGCAACATATTGAGTGTGTCTCTTTCTCTACCAAGACTTCAAGTTCATTTTTGTGCTGTATGTCTTTGTCTTTTGAAACGTAACTTGTACAAAGTTATTTCCCAATGGGCAGTAGCTTTGGAATTGCTCAGGGATGGTGCTCCAGCTTTGAGTCTTCTCTTCTTCTAATCTAATGAGGCAAAGACAATTCTGAGACCATATATGGAGATTCTGGTACAAATCAAAGTATTGACTTAGAAATAACAAGGGGTTTGAAGCTTCATAAAAAACACCACTCTGTTAAAATGAAAGCTTTTAAAGTATACTAGTAGATGTGTATGAGTGCTATACTCTTCCTATTAAATATTAGGAATAGAGCAACAAGGAAGCTGAATAAATACTTGGAACAATGTGCTCTGCAGTTTATAATCCATCTACTGAGAGTGCAAATAAACCACAGAATTGTAAGTAACTAGGAAGCCCTAGAAGTCTCAGCTTCTGTGACAGATTATCTTACAGTTAACTGAAGAGTTAGGACTGTAGGTCTGGATAGACAGGCTGGCAAGAAGCCTGTTGAACTCAACTTGGAAGTTCTATTAAAATGAGCTCACAGAAAGAGAGTGTTTCTCTTTAGGAAAATTTGTCTTCTCAGTTGTGAGTGTTTCATTTCATAAACTGTGAATATTTTTAGTATTTGAGATATTTCTCCTAGAAAACATGATTAACAGGAGTAGCATAGGTGATTCCTTTTAACTAATTTAAGCCCTTACTGGCAGTTAAACTTGGAATTACCATTACAAATTTATCATGTACAATTTTTTTTTAAAATAATGTATTTAAAATACAAAGACAGTGTTACCATTGATTATTTTTTTTAACATAGGTAAATAAAAGCAGAAAATATTTAATATGGTTGTGTTATATTTATGCACCACACAAAAGGCAGTTATAAACACAGCTTCTAGTTTCAAGTTGGAAACACTGCGTGCACAATTTGTTTTCACTTGAGCCTGTTTCTGAGGTATATATATTAAAAAAAAAAAAAAAGTCTTTTCCTGTTTTTACCACATGCAAATATTAACTTTTTTTGTCCCAGAACAGTGCATATTTGCCAACTAGCTGAAACAAAGAAATCAAAGTAGTTGGATGAGCTGGACTGACAGACTGGAAAGAAGATTTTGTTTGGTTTGTGCATAGTTTAGGGATATTTTTGCTTGTGTCACACAGCAAAGCTCAGAAAGGAGTTTGTTTTCACTACAGTCAGCATTTGCGGGTGAGAGGTTCAGCAGCTTTGAGTGTTTCAAGGAGGTGAGCTGTATGGAAGGTGAAGCAAGGAAACAGCTTTTTCGGCATGCACCCGTGGTTGTATGAAAAATATTTAGCTCGGTCATGGCTAAATATTACTACAGACAAAATTATAACAGGCTGTAGGAGATTCTAAGTCTAGACTGATGTATGCATTCATTGTTTTACTCTTGATGTAGCACTGCACATCAGATTCTTGTGCTAAAACTTGATTTATGTTTCTCCTGATACTGATTAATAATATTGCTTTATATATGAGCAATAATAACTTCTGCACTGTCTTCAGTTCATTTTGAAATTGCTCACTTTAGATGAAAACACTGAATTAAAATTTTGTTCACTACTATGAAAATTTAAAGTGTGAAAACACTTAAATATTATCTAATTGAAATATATTGTTGAATATTGTCAAATTGAAACAGTTGTTTCTCTCCTCCCACCACACTATTTTTAAAAGACACCATGACATACTGAGGGATAGTTTGGCATATGACAGGTTTGGTTTTATTGGTTTGCATTATTTTTTCAGCAGTGTTTAAAATGCAGGATGATGATGTTTTCAACTGCAAATTGCAAAACTGAGAGACACAAAATTATCAGTTGTATTTAAAATTTTTAAATTTTGTTACTTTTAAGTAATAAACTAAAATATTCTGAGAGGAAGCAAGCATTTTACAACATCCATTAGAATTGATGTAGTGCAAACTTCCTAACAATGTTTAACTATTAAAGCTGAATTCTGCAGCATCACCTGTGTTACATGAATAGTGAAAAATTCTCTTGAGACTGGCTTTCCAAACATGCGATGCAACCACCGTAATGGGGAGTCTTGATGACAGAGCTACTGTTGTTCTTTTTCATGTGCAGTGAAGACTTTCCTTTTTTGTTGTTACTATTTGTAAAGGCACAACTGTGATTTACTGATTCTGATTTTTAAGTATAGATATATTTGTTGGGACACACAGAGAAGAACCATTATCTGTATTGGTATCTAAAGTTCACCTGTTGACTTTATTACAGGGATTCCTGGCTGCTTCATTATTAATGCCTAAGATCATTGCTTCCTCCACAAATCTTTCATGGTTCTAACTTTTGGAAAAATACAGATTTGTTTGAAGCAAATCAGCTTTTTCATCTATTGCAAAAATGACACTGTTTCGTCTCTCAGATAGAGTTCATCAAGATCTGCAATTTCTAGTGCCAAAAAAGCAGTTAGTTTTTAATCCACCAGAGTTTTGCTCTGCATTAGAATTTTGCTACAAATGCATCACTGTTATGTTCAGATCTATGCAAATTTGAGTAACGTTTCCACAATATGAAAGTTTTATTGCAAACAGTAAGATTAAAATTTATTTTGTCCTCATATATTTTTTTATACATCAGAAGAATGTTATTGATGTGAAATAATTCTGCATGGGTTCAGTTACTAATGATTAAACTGTTTTGTGGTTTGTATAGATAAACACAAGGACTGCTCTGGTGTAACTTTACATCTGACACATCAAAAGTAAGTGTCTTTAAAAATACTTACCTGTTCTGATTTTTTATCAGAACAGAAGGCATAGAAACCCCTCCTTTAGATTCCTTTGAGAACATGTGAAATAATACATACTTCACAATGTTAAGAATTTTGAAGCCATGTGTTATCTGTTGGCAAAAATTTTTGTTTCTTCTAAGAAACTTGATGAAGTGGTGCTATCAGTACTGAGTCAATCCAATTTAAGAGCTTCATATTTAAAAATCTGTGGCAAGGATGGCAATTATGTAGATGTTTGTTTTGTCCTACTTCATGTACTTTGTAGAACATGCTTTAAAAATTGTAGCTCATTATGAAAAAAGAGAAGGAACGGGAAGTGCAGTGTAAGAACTTTTTTCTGAGTAGACCAGTTTCACGCGTAATCCAACATTTAGAAGTTAGTGATGTTAAATGATACTGTATATAATGTCACTTGCAGTTGGGTTTTACAAGGGACTTCTTTAGCAGAGCTTGGGTTTTGAATTGCAGGCAGCCTTTGATTGCTGGAATGTATCTTATGATGTCTGTGAACACTGTAATACCGCCAGGAGAGAAAGGTGAGTTATAATTCTACAAAGTGATTATGTCATTTCAGTTTCTGATTTATTTTTACTGCTTATTGTGGAAGAAAATTTAGCAGAGACTTGCTGAATCATAGATAGTCAAATTAATTGCTTAATAAAACAAATAATGAAGAATAGTTATAATTTTTAAATCATATCATACCAATGACTCCATCAACAAAGATGATCAATGTTGTACAAGACAATAATCATCTGTGCAATACTGAAGTTTCTAGGATTCTTAGGAGTATTTTTTTGGTTTATTTTTATCTAAATATTTTACCAAAAAGGCCCTGCCTATTTTCTATTTCCCACCTCCTCACAAAAAAAAAACCCCAACAAAAACCCACAACATTTTTTTGACTCTTTCTCATCTTCATTTGTTATTCATGCTTTTTGTGATTTACCAAGAGTTCCATCTTAATAAATTAAATTCTACCAGTAAGTGGATTTTATCTGAATCTCAGCTTGTTAGCATGTCCCAACTTGGCATGGAATGTTCTGTTTTAAGGAAGCTGAACACTGGCTGACTTTACATTTTCCTATGCTATACTGGAATTTTAAATTAGATATCCAAGAACACCTTTTACAGTGAGCTGCCTAAGTAAGCTGAGGTAGTCAAATGCTCAGCTGGATCCATCTGTTTGGTGATTTCAGCAACTTGACATCTTTTATTTAATTTTAATTGAAACTTAACATATTTTTCTCTTCAATATGAAAACATGCCAGATGAATCCCCCCCCTCAGCATAGTCTGTAAGCAAATATATTACTTCCTTAAGCAGCAGTAACATACACTGGAAAAAGCAGTACTGAGTTTCAGACCCACTTTGTGTGTACATCAACAAAGAAAGTGATTTTCAAGTGCTTGGACTATATTTTACTAGCTTTTATTTACAGTTATCTTCAGGTAGACACTGCAGAAATGTATTGCCCAATATGTTTTGAAATTGTATTATCCGGTGTAGATATACCTTTTATAAACAACACTGAATGAGGTACAGTAGTGTAACTTGTCTCTGTTTGATAAATAATGCATTTTTCTTTGTTTATTGCCATCATATTTTAACAGTGGTTGATGCAGATATTGCCTGCCATTACAAAAGGTTTCCAATGCACCTTTTTGCCTACAGAGTTCATACACACAGATTAGGTAAGAGTTTTATTGAACACAGGATTATCAAATACTTAACAGAAAAATACTGGCACTACAACCTATTATTTTTTAAGTATATCTCATGTTCACATACATATTGGTATGTTGTAGGTAAAGTAGTGAGTGGATACAGAGTGAGAAACGGTCAATGGACATTGATTGGTAGACAGAGTCCACAATTACCACAGGTTGGTTGGTTTATTAATTCTCTACTGTAAATTTTAATTACTTAAAACTGAGAAGCTGAATAGCAGTCATATACCCACCAGTTTGCATCATAGGGTTTCCATTGGTACATGTTGTGCCACTGGAAGTGAATGCTGCCAGATATTATGATTACATTATAATGCAAAAACTGTCCTGAAATTACTTTTCAGATGTGTAGCACTGTCATTCTTGTTTCTGTGTAAATTGATGCAAATAATATGAAACGTTTTCACTGATTTTGTTGAATCACTCTCTCTTTCAGGCATTTTATCCAGTAGAACATCCTGTGGATGTTAGCTATGATGATATCCTAGCAGCTAGATGTGTGTTCAGTGGTGAAGGCAGAACTACAGAGACACATATAGGGTAAATTTTCTCTATTCGCTTCATTTCCTAACCATTTTTTCCAAGGTATTGGTTATGTGTAGGAATGTATTTGTTTCATGACTTCTTCCAAGACAATTGTAACAAGTTCTTCCAGAATGGTCTGTTTTGCTATGTATTCTGCTAAAGATTTAACTCCACACAATGTTCATTGCCTTTACTAATGTGAATAATCACTATGCTGAAGTGTTCAGAACATTTCTCAGGTGAAGATATCCTCACAAACACCTTACCGAGATTTTGGGCTGTTCTGCACTTACAGAAGGATTCAGAGTATCTGTTCTAAAAAATGTAGTTTTAATAAGTTGAAGGTATTGAAAGCAAAATAATAAAGCTTCACAATTTCTCTTCATTATTTCAGAAAGAGAATTTATGGAAGTCTTTTATTTCAATATAAAAATAGGCCCTTTTTCTATACAAAAATATACA
>WTSP01001585.1:0-11321 GCA_025331215.1 Actenoides lindsayi | reverse complement strand
GCGGGCACGGGGCCATCCCTTCGGCATCACCCGCTGCTCCCTGAGTGGATCTCGGGAGCAGCAGCGGGAGCCAGGCACAGGCTGCCCACGAAGCCTCCCTGCTCCCGGCTGGCAAAAGGCATCCGACCCGTGGGATGAAGCTGCACAACCAGGCTAAAACCTCTGAAAACTGCTTTAAATAATGAAAACTACAGGATTGAATCCCCACGGTAGCACATCTTAACTCTCCTTTATCTTTCCTCGTTTGCCATTCATGTCAATGCGCTTTATTTAAGTGCTGCCTGACAATTTATGGCGTGATCAGATTTTCCATTTGAAATCCCACAAGAGTGCTCATATCTCATTGTCCGCGGGTGATAAGAGGCATCATCCCAATCTGTACTTTGCAGGGGGGGAAAAAAAAAACTTGTGAAAAGAATAATTTCAAAATGATTAAATAAGTGAAATTTATTACTGAAGAAAAGAGACCTGCATCATTTTGCCTCTCAAAATATGGTGGAAATAAGAATAGATATAAGACAGAATGATCTTACCCTGAGGCTGTGTTTCAGAGTTAATGTTTCGACAGCTATTTTGGGTTTAAAGTTCTCCAGGAATCCCGCCATTTATTAAAAACCAGTGTTACTCATTAACTCTCGGTTTTTACTTGCATGACACAGAAAATTGTTGGTGATGTTAGAGACTTGTTTTTGTACCTGAAACAAGAAATGATCTGGGGACAAGTCCCACTGTTTTTGAGCTTTTGCATCAATAAAATCCCAAACCCCGATGACCCGCAGGTCGCACTGGGCAGGGGGATGCTTCTGGCAGTGCACAGTCCCGCCCAAGCGGGCACAGATCTGCAGAGGGGCTCATATTCCTGGAGAAGGAGGAGTTTAATCCTTAGTGAGATGCTTCCTGAAAGCTCAACGCTAATTTGCCCCTTAGTGTACACACGGCAGAGGGCAAGAGTCACACTGCTGCTTCCCCTGGCTCTGGCTGACATCTTGTATTGAAAGGATGGCTGCAGATCTCGGACAGGGACTTCGGGGCCCAAAGTACTGTGCAAGTGGGGATGCAGAAGGTCTTGGGGCTGAGGAGCCCGGCCCTCGGGTCAGGACTATGGCAGCAGGCGAACAAACAGAGAAACATGGGAGATAGTGGGACAGAGATCCAAACTCTCAAACCTGAACGCTCACTGTATGACCAAGATGCAAAGATCGGTTGTGTTGGGTATGTGTTAAGAGGTATACAACGTTTAGCTGCCTTTGCACTGCGGACCCCACTGTCCCTCGAGGTTCCCTTATCTCACCCCAGGGGTAAGCCCCTCGGGCTGGGATTGCTCAGCTCCAGGGACCCCTCCGGGCCCGGCCCCGCCTATAAAACCCCGCGGGGGTTTCATCTGCCGGGCAGCAGCTGTTGGGCGGCCCCGGTGGGGCGGGAGGCACCTGGGAGGAAGGAGGGGCCGAAGGTGGGGCCCGGCCCGGCCCGGCCCGGTCCGCCCCCGCCCCGCAGCCGCCGTGTCCCCGGCCCCGGCGGGGCTGCCCGGTGGGAGCGCGGCGGGCAGCGCCCGGCTCCGGCACCATGAAGAAGCATCACTCGGTGCAGGGCACTTTCAGCCGCCTCTTCGGCAAGCGCCAGGCCAGCCCCGCCGCCGCTTCCCTCTTCGCCACCAACCCTCCCTGGATCTTCTCGCAGGAGGTGACCTCGGACAGCGCGGGTGGCACCGGTCAGTGTCCCTCCCCCCTCCCCGGGGCTCGCTGCGGCGCGGCTGGTGGGCGCTGGGGGGGTCTGCGAAGGGCCGGGGGGGGGGTCTGCGGGGCTTGTTCACCGCCCGGTTGGGACCCGGGGGTGGTGACTGGCTGGGCAGGGTCAGGAAAGTGCGAGTTGAAAGCTGCGCTCCGCGGGCTGGAGCGGACCCCGGAGCCGCGGAGGTTCCGCACCAGCTGTGCGAAACCAGCTCGCCGCTCCCCTAACCCGCCCCGCGAAGTTAAACTTGACTAAAGCGAGCTGATCAAGAGTTGCTACCCGGTTCCATCGCTCCCAGCAGCGCTTTCCCACGCCATGCTTGATCTGCACCTTCCCAGGTTGTAGTTATCGACTTGTAAACCTGTTTTCTGGAAGGACTGTGCGCGAAGGGGGAGTGCAGGGTTGCACATTCCTCAGGATTTATTTGTATTTCTTTGTGGTTTTAATTGCAATACCGTGCCCCGGAGGCTCATGTAGGAGGGAGCCAAATTAATAGTAGTGGAGCCAGGCAGATAAAAGATAGCCGTTTGTGGATGAAGTTTGGTGGCTGAAAGATGGAAATAAACGCTTCCAAGCTTAAAAATGGAAGTGCCTCCCGCTGAGCCGTGCGGTGCGAAGCGGTGTCCGTGGGAGCTGGTGCGGGCTGGTTACACCCTACGGGCCGAGCCGCTGAAACTCAGATAAAATGAAAATGTGACGGAGAGTTTCGTGCGACTCCGAAAGACAAAAGGAAAATTGCTGATTTCTAACTGTCGTAAATCTGAGGAGGATTCAATCCTCTCTCTGATGTGGTTTGGATTTAAAAAAAAAAAAAAAAAAGTCGCTGTGTCTGCTTATTACAAGCCTGATTTCTGTGGCTGCGACTGCAGCACAAAGGAATTCCTGTCAGGTGTGGGGAGATCAGCTTGCAAAGTAAAAGCCAGGAGTCCTTGAAATCCGGGAATAAATAAAAGCTGTTGAATCACTCCTTAGCATCCTCTTGCCATTTATGCCATTAATTTAATTTGGGTCGGGTCGTGTGACACACAGAAGCCAAGTGACCACGTTTGGAGGAAGGTGTGCTGAGGCGTGGGCTGGTCGCGGGGAATCGTGTGCTCACAGCTGTGAGGTGGAATTCACGGTACCTTGATTTCTGCAGCGCCACGGGCTCACCCGGTGAAGCCCCATCCCTGGCCCTGTTAATGGAGTATTTGTGGCATAGCTTCGTGCCATCACTGGTGCCGGAAAGGGTCCACTGCTCCTGCCAATCCCCACCTTGGTTTTTCATACAAAGTAAACACAAGTTAGGCAATGTGGAATGGGTGTAGGTTTTCAAGTCACTGACTCAGAGATTCCTGAATATAGTGACTGATGCTGCCTCCTCCTTGCTCTGAGCTGTGGGTACCCCAGCTCAAACTTGCTACACCTACCCCAGGTGATGCAACCCCCAGGTAAGAAGCGGCTCCATTCCATTTGTTGCAGATAGTTTATTTTATCTCTCATGACTGAGAGGACACAAATATCTCCAGGACGGGATGAATGTCAAAGTGGCCAAAGTGTAGTTGCAGCCAGCCACTTCCTTCAGCGTCTGAAGGTGTGTTTCCTGATCCCTCCTTCCAGGAAACCAAGCTGACAGAGCACAGGTCCTACTGGTGACAGTCTCTCAGCAGGCAAGTCCTGTTTATCTAGCAAAGAAAACACAACTACAAGCACTTCATTTTACTTTAATTAAATGCATTCAGGTTAGCGATGCTTAGTAATCTAGGATCAAAGACCTTGTGATCTTTAATCCAGTTTCTCCCCGAGTTTACCTGGTGTCTTGTTTAATATAAAATTCTCATTGTTTCAAATCTCTGAACTACTCTATCACTGCTCCACAAAGCTGTCTGAATCCAAATTCTCATGTTGCATTTGCCTTAATTCTTGCTGCTTACTTGCCAAATGTGGGGTCACTAATAATTTGCTGGCCTCAGGACTCCAGCAGCTCCTCCTTTGCACTTGGACCCCTCACAGGCAGGGAAGAATTAAACTGATGGTTGGATCAAGATGAAGAAAATGGTCTTTTTGTAAAGAGTCCCTTGTAGTGGGAGAAGTTTGGGAGAGGAAGTTGTGACTGACTGTAAAGGCAGAGATAGGATGATGGATACTTCTGGGTGTATCCCAGGTAACTTGTGGTGTAGTGGGCGGGAGAGAGAAGCTTACGTGCTCCCTGGGCTCAGTGGCATGTTCCAAGGTTGTGTGGAATTCATCTGCCTCCAAAGCCGTACCTTCAGCAGGGGCTGTGGTAGCTCATGCCCAGCCCCTGGTGTGGTCAGGTTCTTCATTCCAGGTGTTCATGCAAGTGCTTTTCTTCCGCGAGAATACACACACGAGCGTTTACCCTCCCTTTTTTTTTTTTTTTTTTTACTAAATTCAGTATAAAGCTCTATTTCCTTGACCTTCTCACCTGATCCCTGCCCATCCGAGGAGGGCAGAGACTTAGTGGCATCCACACCTACAAGCCATGGAAGTCCATGATGGGTTGGGGACCCCAGTCATCAGGTCCAGAAGTGTAGGGAGGGTCCAGGCTGAGCCCAGGGCCAGTGAGGAACACACAGGAGCGAGTGGGGACACTGGGACTGTGGCCCAGCCTCAGTTGAGGACTCTGGGGAGCAGGAGGCTCCTCGTTGGGCAACCGGGCTTCAGCAAGCATTGCCCTCAGGTTTCAGAGGCTTAGACACACAGCCCAGCCCCCTTGCCTGTGTGTAGAGCTTACCCAATGTTCACCTTTCTGCTCCTTGGCTTTTAATTGTTGTGTGATACTTGACAGAAACTGTTCCTTTGCCGCACACTTCAGCACGGGGTCGGGTTTGAGGATTGTGCTTTGAAACTTCTGTTTTGGGAGGGGGAACCAACACGCTATTTACTACTTAGTGTTTGTGTTTTGGGGCAGAGGGGGAGGTTGTTTACTTCTTCCTTCTCACTGAAACCACTATCGAAAGCTGTTAGGTGGGAACACCCCTGCAGAGTTTTCTCTGATCACAGCTATTTTGCTCCCTTTCCCCCTCCTTCCTCAAACCCTCATAATTTCTTTAATGTTGGTCTCCTTGGCTACGAATTATTTGTGTATCTCCTCCCAGCCAAGGTGGGGTTTAAACGCTTCAGTGCTTCTGCTTGTTAATTCATGCTGTTAATCAGACACAAAGAACGTAATTAAACTAGTTTTATGAGCTTTATTCGCTGTCAGAAATAAACTGGCCCAAAAGGTGTGGTTCAAGGTAAC
Source organism: Actenoides lindsayi (assembly GCA_025331215.1). Lineage (NCBI taxonomy): Eukaryota > Metazoa > Chordata > Aves > Coraciiformes > Alcedinidae > Actenoides > Actenoides lindsayi. The sequence continues at coordinate 6,352 of WTSP01001585.1, read as the reverse complement.
AGCACAGGGCTGGGAACCAGGAGTACCCGATGGCTTCTGTTTGTGACACCGGGGCTCTGGGACTGCTTTCAGCTGGAGCATCTCCATCCATCGTGATGTTTCCTGGGAAGACATTCAGAGCATTTCTCTGGGAGGCAGGCTGGGGTGTCAAAGTGCTGTGGCAAGCACGATTTGCCCCCCAGTGCCACCTGCATCAGGGCTCGGAAACAGTATTGCAGAAGGATGCTGGGGGTGTCCATCCACAGCAGGGAGAGCAGCTCTGGCACCTCCTTCCTGCTGCCCTCAGCTGCTGGCAGCAAAACACAGAGGAGTAAAACCTCCTTGGGAAGCCCCTGCGTGTCCTGTTTCTGTCAGCATGCCCGAGCAGTGTGGTGAGATGTCCCCGGGCCAGGGACACCTCTGCTGCATAAGTGACAGGGACCTGTCATCACGATAGGGCTGAGTGAAGAACCTGTAATTAACTCTGTGCTCTGATGCAAGCGCTCTGCCCACAGAGCGGGCAGCGGGCGAGGAAGGGCAGGAGCTCTCCCCAGCTGGTGTGGGTGGTGGTCAGGCTCTGCTGCTGCTTCCCCCCTCGATTCCAGGTGCGGATGGATTGGCTGGGATCAGATCCTGCCTGAGCTTAGGAGCTGGTTTGTGTGGTCTCTGTGGGAACCTGCCCTGGACCCACCTTCTGCTTTTCTGGGTGTCGGAGCCTTGTGGCATTATGAAGAGACGGTCCAGTTGCTCATGAAGCATTTTCCTTCCCTAAACATAGTCTGGGTGGGGAGTGAATTGTGTGCTTCTTAACTTTTCACCCTGCTGAGGTAAATCTAAGTTAGCTACCATTAGAAATAAACCTTTCAGAATAGACTTTGCCATCTGTGCTCATTAAATTCCAGCATCTGGAGCTCTGGGAAGGGTCTTTGCACCTTGCGGGTGTGTGCCAGCACCTGCTCTCCTGAGACCTTTCTCCTCACATCTTCAATTTGACTCCAAAACTCTGTGATACCCCCCAGACTCTGAAGGGTTTTGCCCATTCCTGGGAACTGATGCAGCAAATTCTTTGCTGCACCTTTTTGAAATTGGGTGGTGTCCAGTGTTGTCTTTCCTGTTGCCTCCAATGCAGTGTTGCTGCTAACAGTCTTCTCCTCCCCGCAGGTGATGTGATTGAAGTGTATTATGGTGACAATCGCTTTGGGACAGTGACTGACTCTGGCACAGCAACACTTAAACCTCGTCCGAGAGTCCGGCCGCTGCTGACTTTCTTGCCCTTGGTGAGTATCCGGCTCGCTGCTGGGATTCCTTACGGCAGCGTGTGTAACTGGTGCCCAGAACCAGCTGGGCTGGCTGCTGCTCTCATCCTCTACCCGAGGGAAGAAAATAAATGAAAAGCAAAACCACTCTATAATAACGCTGGATACGAGGGATTAGGAGGTGATCTGAGTTCAAGGCTTGTGTTGGACATAGGCAAGGTACTCAGGCGAGAGACGTGAGCATCATCAGACTTGTATTTTCAATTAAAAAAAATAATTGCTGAGCATGTAGATGATGGATCTGCCTTGCGCTGCACTTTATCTAACTGCTGCTGGCAGTATCTCTCTCTGGATCAAGCACATTGCTGGAGGGAGCAACAGCAGATCTGTGTCCTGTTCACAGCGGGGGAACGAGGAGGGGATGTGGCAGGTGTCTGTGCAGAGGCTGCTTTTCCAATCTCTGTCTGAGGGAAACCATTTCCTGCAGAGCTACTGGTGCTCCAGCAGCAGCTGGATGCAGGAGCTGAAGCAGCAAGTGCCAACACAGCCAGACCCAGAGGTGGCTTTAACCCATCTGGGACTCCAGAAGCCACACGTGCTCGTTTCTGGCTTTGACACTCCTCTGCCATGTGTGCTGAGCAAGTTTTCCTCCCCCGCGTCCATTACCTTTCCAAAGGTCTCATCCCCTAAAGAACACAGGGAAGTGCGTGATTGCTCAGAGATGTTTTGGAGATGGCAATAGCTAACTCTCAAGGGATACACACAGGTCACCGAAGGTCCGTGAAGGCAGTAAAACGCTTAAAAGTCTTGGATCTCGACAAAGAAATAGTCTCTGGGTGGAAGGGATGTTTTATCTTGTACATCCTTGTCCTTTAGAGCAGCCATCACCTGTAGCAGAAAATGGGCTGGTCTGCTGTCACTTGGGTGCAATTAGGGGTTAGTGGGGTGGTGCTGGTGTCATTTGGAGGACAACTGAGAGGGTGAGGAAGCTTAGATATCTATTTGAGAGCATAATTAAGAAGCTATGGGGCTACACAGGTTCTACAAAAAGGTTGTGACCTCTGTGATGCTTTCCAAAAGATCACAGCAGATGAAAAAATCTCACACTGGCTCCAAGTCCGGAGTGATGGTTTTGGTTTGGTTATTTCAGAGCTTTGAAATGCTTTGCTAGCAGAAGTGTATGTGGTAGAGGAATGGACAGCACAGATGTTCCTGGAATAGTAAGTTCTAAGGACTGTCCCCTTAGTCAGCCATGGTACCTGCAGAGGCACAGCTGGCCTGGGACTGTTTGCCCCTCTATTGCCTTGTGAGGGTCCCTCTTACTGCTCTTCCCTTCCAAGAGTAACAGGTTTCACTGGAGAAGTTAGTAGGAACAAACAACAATTTCTAAGGACCAGTCTGTGTTGGATATTTGCATTAGTTTCATTAGGTTTGATTATGATTTGATTTGGCACAGAGGCTTCTGCTGCCACATGCATACTTGCGCTGGGCTGTTCTGCAGCTCCTGCTGTAACCCTTTCATTCCACCCACCCGCTCTCCCGGGCAGGGGGAGGCTGGGAAGCAGCTGCCTGGGGAGCTGTGAGTCAGGAGGATAGGCACACACCCTGCCCGGCAGTTGGGCTGATGGGATTCATGTGCCTGGCAGCTCCCCTGGCACCGAGAAAGTTCCTTCCCGCCCCCTCCCCAGGACTGCCTGGTTCTTGGCTGTCCCAGGCCAAGTTGCATCTGGGATTGCAGGAGAGGGGGCTTCACTGCCTGCCTCTTGGGTACCACCAGGCCCCCTGCTCAGCTGCCTTCCCAGGCACTGTGGGTTCAGGCAGAGCTTTGGCATCCCTCGGGGGCATAAAATCCTTTAGTTAACCACCAAGCTTCCCTAGCTCTCCTTCGAAACAAGGTGTCTGGGGGAAGCATTTTGTATTCAGACAAATCCTTGGCCTCTCTCAACCCCCAGGATGATCAATAGCTGTATTTTGGTGTGTGTTTTGTAACAGGCAGCCTCAAACCTAGTTCATTTAGTGAGTGGGAAGCACTGGCCCCGGAGAGACAGCAGGAGCTGGGGACCCCGAGGACAGGCAGACTCCTCTTCACTGGGACAGGGGATATCTAGCTCTGTTCCAGTGCTGAAAAGTGATTCCTGGTGGTTACAGTGAAAGCTCCCCCCCCCTGCAACGGGATCCTCAGCAGGCAAAAATCTGATGCAAGTACCACAAACTGGAAATGCAGGTTTCTGGCAAAGCAGCCCTGTTCTGAATCAGCTGGAAGGTTGCTGGGCTGGTCACACCCCTGGCAAACACTGCGGAGGGAAACAATCTTTCCAGTCATCTTTGGAGACTGGCAGCGTACTGGAGATGCTTTCCAGCTTAGAAGCCAGCTTGTGACGTCAGGATGGGTGATTTTGAAGAGCCAGTGCTGAGCATTAGCAACTGCAACAGAGATTTTTTGGTGTGAAACGGGCTTGCCCGGTTTCTAGGACCTGTTGGAGTGTCATGTCCAAAATTACTACTCACTTATGAAATGTGGACTGTTTCCTCCAGCTTTGCATACATCTCTTCCGACTGCTGTTCCCTTTCTACATGTGACACACACGTCGGTTTTAATTCAGTGCTCAGACATCTGTGTTTGCCTGTAAATGAGCAGGTAGCCTCAGCGCGCTCTGGAGACCAGCAGCAACGGATTTCCATAGCAAATGGGAACTGCTGGGATTTTTTCTTTGTGGTTTTTGGTATCTTATTGCTCTGGACAGTTTAATTACTGGCTCTTGAAGTGCCTGTTAGCCTTTGTCTTCCCTCTGGCTTTCAGTTGAAGTTAAGGATCTTTCCTCTGCCTCACAGTGCAACTTTTGGGACCAGTAGCAAGGTCTCGGGTGAGGCTGTAAGGCTTACCTAGCCTGAAGTCTTGCCTCTAACACATCTGTCCCAATGCCTTAGCAGACCTTGGCTTCTCCATCAGCACAGGGTTGTCTGATCAGTTGTGCAGTCCCAGGAATGTGAATTCCCACTCGCTCTCTCCTGGCTCACCAATAACTGGCTCATTCTCTTGTGGTTATAGAGGATCTTTGGTCATCTGCATGGTGATGCAACCGAAGCATGTGTATTTTCTTATTATTCTGTCAAAAGCTGGTGAGTTGCAGGGCTCTTCTGAAAGAGCCCAGGCTGCCACTGTGGAAGTCAGCTTTGTCCCAGGACTCCCTACACCCAGGGTGGTGTGTAATGCAGTGTGCTGTCTGAGCCCGGGGTTGGGGTGAGACTGACCTTAGGTCAAGGAGACTTTGGAATCTTAGAGCAATCTCTTGTAAAAATAGTGATAATGCCAGTGAAAGGCAAAGGCTTGTGTAAGTAGAAACCGGCCCCGAGCGTGCAGGTTGATGGGAGGATAAGGGGCTGTTAACAGCTAATGCAAACAGCCACCCGGGTGAGCAGGAGTGTAACGGGGTGGGGGGGGGGGCAGGGGCTGGAGCCTGGGAACAGAGCACCATGTCCCTGGCCACTGCCCACGGGAGCTTCCAGCTCCTTCTGCTCTGAGTGTCATTTCCTCGCTGCGGGTCTCTGCCAACAGCGGTACGTGCCAGCCCAGTCCGTGGCCTCTGCCACTCAGGTCTGTGCTGACAGCCTGACTCAGCATCCGCTCGTGTCCGGACACGGTTGGTTCGTGTGCGTTCGGTGAGCAATTCCAGGCTCTCCGCGGAGCAGTCTCGGCAAGGAGGCTCGGCAGGCTCGGCTGTTTACTGCTGGCAGGTGTAGAGGCAGGAGCCCTGGTCAGCACTGGAGATGAGTCAACGTGCCATGAATATCTGGTGGTGGGTGGCTGTAATTACCCGCAGCACCCTCGCTGGAAGCGTCCTGCCGAGCGTGTAGGCTGCGAAATTGCACGGTCCTGTACCAGCTAAATGCGCTGCTGAGTCTTCAGCGTGAGCGCGGAGGGAGTCAGTGGGAGCAAAACACAAACCACACAAGTAGCAAGCAGTTTTCCCCAGAGCGCTCTGATATGCTGCTGCCAGTTTCCCAAAAAGCTGGGAATCTGTCTGACTTCAGCGCGGTGTGTAACGGGACTGCAGCGTGAGCTGGAGAGCTGTGCCCGCAAAACCCATGGGGGCTGTTGGATTTGCTTGGTCTGTGAACAGTGAGAAATGAGTGCTGCTGATTGTGGGCCAGGGAGCCCTGAGCTGGGCTGTGGAAGAGCTGTGCTCCTCCCAGCCTCTCTGCACCTCTCCAGCACCGGGGAATTGTGCTTGTGGCTCGGGCAGCCTTGATCATTTCACTCATTCCCTTAAATCCTGTCAGCAGCAGCTACTGCAGGGATCTCCACGTCTTGGGCACAGCCCTGGATCCCATCAGGCTCCTGGTTGTGTAGCCAAATTACAGCTCTATGGGCTGCCCGCTTGTCAGCACTTTGCACTGACACCCTGGGTGTAAAACTAACATCCCTGTTTTCTGAACTCTTGCAGAATGCCCAAGAATCCCATGGGGTGGCTGTGCCAACACCATCGGTGCCAGAAGACTTTGAGGAAAAAGCAGCACTTGGTAAGGGATCTGTATTGCTGAGCCCTGGCTGGTGCTCGGTGCTTGGCAGCACCATGCCTGGGAGGGGAGGGAGTCTGTGTGTACCCAGCTCTGGAGCAGACTGTCTGATCATGAGGTTTTCCTGCTAAAATAGTCTGCTATTAATTAGTTTTTGAAGTAATTGAAAATGAGTTAATTTCTAAGGGGTGGGGGGTAGTGCCTGATAGAGCTCAGCATGCTTTAGACAGCTGGGAAGTCAAATGAACTGGGTTCCTGGGAGGACAGCTGGCCGGAGGCAGTGCTGGCTGTTGGAGAAGGTGCTCACGCTGCTCTGCTCTGGCTCTTCCTTGCAGGCTCTGGCTCCCAGATCAATGGGAACTACCGAATGTACAGCTCGGTGGGGGACCTGCGCCCGCAGGCTCTGGAGGGGGATGACCTGGATGAAGACATCCCCCCACCGCCATCGGTACCACCCCCCCCTCCTCCAACGGCACCTGTGCCACCACCTCCAGCCTCGCCAGTCCCGCCCCCCCCCCCAGTGCTGCCTCCACCACCCCCGCCCCCCCCCCAGATGGTACCGCCACCTCCTGCCGTGGCCCCCCCCCCACCCCCCGCCC
>WTSP01001583.1:0-19794 GCA_025331215.1 Actenoides lindsayi | reverse complement strand
GCCCCTCCCCGCTCCCCCGCCCCCCCCGCCTTCTCCGCCTCCTGTCAGAACTCCCGCGGGCTCCGGCAGCGACTTCCCTCCCGGGGCTGCTGCCCTGCGTTACCCCGCCTCACACGGCCCCTCCCCGGCCCCCGCTACCGCCGGGCCCCCGTTGCCGCCCGGGCTCCGCCACCGCCGCGCTGAGCGGCGGGCTCGGTGGGTGCCGCCGAATCTCGCGCCCAGCCTCCTTCCCGAGCCACCGTTTGAATCTGCGCAGGCGGACTTGAGCCCCATTGGCTGCCGCCGCCGCACGCGACCCGGCGGGCGGAGCCTCGAGGCGGGCGGGCGGGGCCGGGGCATGACGGGGGAACGAGTCTTTCCCCGGCGGGCGGGAGGCGGCCCCGGTTCTCCGCCACTCACCCGGCCACCGCCCCGTAACGTCCCGCCGCGAGCGCCCGCGCGGCGGCAACGGCAGCGGCAACGGCAACGGGCGGGCGCCTGACAGAGAAGTTTAAAAAAAAAAACCGAAAAACAAACAACAGAACCGGCGGGCGCCCCGCGCGGCAAAAACGCAACCTCTCCTTCGAGCCGGAATCGAACCAGCGACCTAAGGATTCCCGCGAGTCGCGCCTCTACAGTCCTCCGCTCTACCAGCTGAGCTATCGAAGGGAGCTGACCGCCATCCCCATTCCGCGGCACAAAGCCTGACTAGGCCGCCCCTGCGTCCGAGTTTCCCCTCTAGTAACAGCCGAAGCTCCTCTAGACCTGCTCTGGACAGAAACCTGGAACCGCGGGCGGCCTGAGTCCGACTGGGCGAGGGTTCCCGCAGCCAAGGCCCCCCCCGCTACCGGCGGGTAGCGCAGGCGGCGGGAACGGTGCCCTCAGCCCCTCCTCACGCTGCCTCGGGGCGCGAAGGCAGTCCTTCCCTCTTCCCGCCCTTTCTCTCCGCCTCCAAAACACTGATCGCCTGCGGTCACGCGCGTGCCCGTGTGGGTCTCCTCACCTCCCCCCCATCCCGCTTACAGGCCGCCTGCTCTGCCCGCCGGGGGCGGAAAGGGCACCCCGAGCACCGCACCGCATCCCCTCGCCGCTGCGCTCACCGACACACGGGCTCCGCCGGGCTCCCGGGGGAAAGGCTGTGAGCACCTGCCGCAGAGATGTGGGTTGGCAGTTACAGAGCCAAACCGAAACACAAACACAAACAAGCACATCTTCCCACAGCCCTGGGGTCAGCGTTGAAGGTTTCACCCACAGCGCTTGCTCCATCCTTGCTCAAGCCTATCACAGGGCCCGACCGTCAGCTTTTTCTTTAATTAATGTGGCTTTTAACGGTCAAAACCGAATCACCAAACCAGCAGAACATTTCGTATTCCAAATACATTTTTAAAATGGTTTTCTTCGTTGTTAGCCACCACCACAGAGGAACTAACTTCCTGAAGCTATCACCATTACGAAGTGCAAGCTACCCTCGAGCATAACCTATGCATGTTCCAGGTATTCCCCTACGCAAAAGGCTTCAGCTGGACGTTGTTTCTGTAACCGAAGCCCGATGTGTACGCACGCACCTGCAGCTGTGCATGCTCTGTAGGTACCTGTCTCCCCCCGGCCCGCGAGCGCGGCTGGCGGGAACGCCGGGCCCGCAGCGCCCTCTGCCCCGGCACGCGGGAACATCGGGCCCTGACAGGCACAGGAGGGGGAAAAAACCCACAGAAACCCGATTTCCTTGAGTTACAAACCTGCTGTTACAAGGGCGAACTCGTATCGTTGCATCTTTTACACACAAAAAAAATCGTTGGGGTTTTATTTCTTTACCAGTAGTCTGGGCCTGCTGCTTACCAGTGGGCGCTCAGCACCAACCTGCACTCAGAGGGATTCATTTTTAGTCCCCAGAGGTGGCAACGCAGCAGGGTTCCCCGCATCAAAGCTCCGACAGGAGTCTTTGAGCTGCAAAAGCTGCAATCGAAAAATGTGTGAGATAAAAACCACCCTGAGACAGGTTTTGTGTAGTCAGCCTCGTGTGGTATGAAATGTCGTGGTTTAGCATTCATTTATATTTCATTCAAAGGGAAGGGGGCATGAAATAATAATAATAAAAGTTTTTTTAATGGTTTAAATAAGTACCTTCTTGTATATTCCTATAGTAAAACAGGTGTACTTAATTTGTAGGAAATAGATACTGAAAGCATCAGCTGAGATGAACTACTAAATAAGTATTCATGGTCCTGTTGTTAAAAAATAATAATAAAGATGCAGTTTGTTACGACATCCGGTAAACATTCTCTTTGGAGCTTGTCAGTAAGCACATACCTCACATTTTTCTTTTTTAATCCTGTATGTGTCCCTGTCCTGTGTGACAACGTTCATAGGTCTAATGTTCAGGCTTTCAAGTGTCCCTACAGATAAAAAAATAAAATAAGAAAGATGAAGATACATCCCTCCCTCCATCTCCTAGTAGCTTCACAAAACCCAGCCAGGGATCTGCCCACTTCTCTCTTCAGAGACCTGAGCTTACAGGATTTTTACCAGATACTTTTAGCAGGCTGTGATGTCTTTGCACCATCTCAGCTGGCAGAAACACCAACTACATCACTCAGAACCACATGCAGCCATCAGTTCTTCAGCCCAGCTACTTGCCTTGGTCTGGGTTCGGTGTCATGGCACCACTCATTCAGCACTCAAGGTGATCTGTGGGGCTGGAGCTTCCTCCCCGTGTTTAGAGAAATTCCTGATGAAGAGCATGAGAATACTCACCAGACACTGTTTTAAATTAAAATAGTCCTCCATATGGCCAGCACATATTATCTACATCTGTTCCGTGTCTCAGAACCGAAGATTCCAGCTTGTCATTCGTACTTGAGTCATGTCACAGTTCAGTGAAGCTGCAGTTCAGAGCAATTTCAAATAGCTCTGCACCTTCCCATCATTTTTTTTTTTCCTCCCCTTTTTAAAAAACTTCTTAGTATAAAAGTTTCTGAAGGGTAATATTCTATCCATGGCTGTTGAAAATATTCTGCTTTTGCTGCAATTCTCTCTAAATGCTCCTTACAATGCCTTCCTGAAATGCTAAGTCTTACAGGGTCAACCACTTCACCCAGAAGAATTAGTGAGCTCTGGGCACTTTGACCCAATCTATTTCTTTTAGAGAGGGGGGAAAGTGCTGATAACTCTGCCAAACTCAGCTACCCTGTGGTCTGTTAACCATGTCACAGAAGAATTTTGTGTACCCACACACATGCATCTTGGAGGAAATCAAACAAGGTTTTCATTTCTATCAGTCCAATTTGTGTGAAATTGGATCATTTATCTATTGCCTCTTACTGTTTATACTGCTGCTCCTGGAGACAGAGGACAATAAGCTTCATTTTAAAGAAAATCTTATATACCAAGTTGACAAAATAGCCCATAAAATCAAGTTTTCTTATTCTGAAAGAAGTTGCATGAACCATTCCTTGAAGGTTTGTAAGAAATTACATTTTGCACAGCCAGGCTCCCCAGGCTAACAAGAGCCATAGCACCTTCTAAACCTTCTTCTCATTTCTGGTAACTTCCTTCCACTTGCCATCTTTCTTTTCATTTTTTTACTTATTGGATGTAAGTTTCCAAACAGCACAGAGCCAGGCCAGACTGACAGGATCACTTTAAAAGTGAAATTAGATTTGCTACCGGCAAAACTAGACACTAGAAGTATTATTCCAGCAGAAAGCAAAATTAGGTAGTCATTTAAAAAGCCAGAGGTGGATAAAGTCCAAATACAAGTCTGTGCAGCTATCTCAGAACATCAAATCAATGTCTTTCGTTAACAGAACAGACAATAATAGTATTTTCTGAAGCCTCTCAAAGTGTCTGCAAGTTACAGGCGTGGATGTCGTGCTTACACCAGAGCCTGATGCCTTTGCCAACATTAATCAATGTTCAGAGTCACCCAGCAGACATCAAGTACTTCAAGTCAGAATAACCCGTCTCAAATCAGTTGTGGCAACCGGGCTTCTGTAATGTCAGCTGGGGCATCAAGTCTGCTATGGACCCAAACACTGCTACTTTTCTTTATCTATCAGTAAGCAGTAAATCCTCAAAACATCACAAATCCGTAGAAGACAACATAGATCAAAGCCTCAACACAACAAACTCCACGTCAAGCAAAACAACACAGTTTCCATGAACTTTTGCAGTCCACAGCTGGGTTTGAATCGACTCTTCATAACAACAGGAACACCTCACAGAACTCACTACACATGCTGAGGAACATCCAAGGTTCTTGGCTCCAAAGTTACAATTACAGCCAATTTTTTAAACAAAGTACCCGATGCAGTCAGTAGAAAAAGCAGAGACAGTTTAGGTAGTTGTATGTTCATCTTTGAGTATTGCCAGAGTTCCCAAAGCCTGGTTCTGCCACACGATACTATCACCCTCGTGTTATTACACACAGGCATTCAAGTTTTGCTTTTAAGGACATTTTGACCAATGTTTCGAACCGCAGATTGCAAGATACCTTAATGTCATGCCTGACTGGGTCAGTGTCATTCTACACCTTCTTGGTGAGAACTTGGAAAAAAGATTCAGATCTCAGATTTTTGTATCAAATACATAAAAACGTGTTTTAAAAATCTCTCAAATTCAAAGGTCCTTTGTGTTTCATGAAATACTCAGAACAGGTCTGAGGTAAAAAAAAACTTTTCCAAAGAAGTTTCTTCAAAACAGAAAGACAGCTAAAGCAGAATGGACACCCGAGTTTACTTTTCTGAGACTTGTACCAGATTTTCCAAGTTCTGCACTAGTGTTGGTGCATGTGAGCACAGTGCAGTTGGCAGGTAGAATGCAGGCATTGATACAGTTACAGTTCATCCATTCCGCAGCCAAATCAGTGTTCATTAAACAGCCTAAGGTGTGGAAGGCTAGGTGAAAGTTGCACCTTATAAAACCAAAGCAGATGTTTTAACTTATAGTTTTAATATAGCAATCAAAGAAAATTCCAAATACTGTACAGTGAAGTGTAGTATAGTACACTATATACTGTTATAATACACTATTGTTACATTACAGATAAAAAAATCAAATATAATTAGTACAGCAATCACAAATAAACCAAACCAAACTGTGCTGGATAACAGCCAGTACTGTGAAGATGGTATAGTTTCTATGCTAATTTATTTTTAATTCAACATGTAAAGCACTTACTGTTTAAAAAGATTTGTCTTCTAAATATATACACTATTTTAATTCTTATTTATACATTTTAAATAGCATTCCCTCCTCAAAGTGCACTCTTCCATTTCTTGGCAATAATCCTCATTTAACATAAAATAATTCTGCAAATACCACTCTCGTTTCAACCTTTTATTGCTCCACCGCAGGCATAAGGGCTCAGAGGGAATCCTGCATTCTAAAGATCTTAAGCAACTTCAACTTTAAGAAACTAAACTGATATCCACAAGCAAAACAAAGAAACCACTTCACTGTCGTGGCTTTTTTTAACAGAAGGATCAACTTCGTATTATTATTATTTTACAAAAGCCTGTAGATTCTGCTACTTGAAAATGGGAGCCAAACAAACGTCGAGAGAACTGTGGCATCTTCTTACACCATTCCTTTTCTCATACACTTCATTCAGATCGAGCATCACTCTCCCCATTACAAGCATACTACAAGTTTAACTAGCTGGCATTTTCAGCGCATTGGAAAAAGTATCAAGCAACTCTGCTGGCCTCTGGACAGCAGCAACAGGTTCTGCTGTTGGGAAGATGGCAAGTGCAGCACTTTGACAGCATGCCCGTTGTACAGAGCATTCTGTCGGAGCCCGCATCCGGCTCACCTTCTGTAGCCAGCAGAAGGCTCATCAACTGCATGGGACTCACCAAACTGACAATATATATTGCTGGCTTGTGTCTGTAGCAGTGACGACATCCCAAATACATGTTTTCATTTGAAAAGGTGCTATTTATTATCCCCACACTGAAATGCAAACAATTCACCGAGAAACAGCAGTATTAAAAAGTCAACCTTACTACACAGCCAGCCATTTGAAGTAGGAAAAATCTTGCACGTGCCTGGAAAATTGATCTGTTCTCCTGAGGTTTCCCATTTGCTCACGAGCAATCTTGTTCAGTCTTCTCTTTTTTTTTTATGTACTAGGCCTGTATTGTCAGCAATCATTTTTCATTTAGGTTATACATACTTAGCCACGGTAAAGTTCAGGATTTTCAAATAATTTAAGTCTTCTTTGCCATGAGACACCGTGTAGAAGGCGGTTGGCCCCTAGACAAGAAAGTAATCAAGGCAGGCACTCAAAAAGAAATGTAGAGCCACAGCCTCTGTCCACAGGCAATTCAGCAGCAAGAGGTTTGGGGTGTTTTTGAGAAAGGGACACTCTTCACGCCCTTTGAGCAGTCCCATCGACACAGCTTCACACCTACAGAGAGTCAACATCTTCCTGTCCTCGTGCCCCGCCACCCGTTCCCTGGCTCCAACGGGGAACCCTCACACCACACGGGTGCTCCGGAGCCAGGCACACAGGTTTGCCCTCAACTTACATTTGCACCTGCAATCAAATGAAACATCTCCTGAAACTTACACTTCAGTGTTCCTTATTTCACTTCTCCCAGACAGTCTACTACACATCTCACCAGCATGGAGAGGAATTTTAGCTCCACTTGAGAGTATCAAAAGTCATCTTTCTCAAAAACACTGATGTTTAACTGCATGAGAAAGCTACATGAAATAAGAACACTGCAAAGAAATATCACAATCCTGCTTTACACCAGAGGAATTCACATTTGCTGATCTTGTGATTTTGACACCATTTTACCATTCCTTTTTGAGACCATTTTGGTTTAGGAACTGGAGAGTTCTGATCTACATGACTTGAGTGGACCCAAGATGACACTAAGGTCGAGTCAAACAGAGCCATTATCTGCCTATTCTTATTTAGCTGAGAAGGAAAATGTCAAATTCCTGCTGAAATGGGAAACGTGTCAAAATTAAACCAAGCCTTCCCCTTTGCGCAGTAAAAGGCACACAAACTTCTGTAGTCTTACCAGAAAGGCATGACAGAACTATCTTTCTTTGAAATGAGGATGACATGCAATGAATATTTCTATTTATTTCCAAGGTAAAACTCTCTCATAAACACTGCCCATAGGTTGGGTTTTTTTCAGCCATGGAAGACTTCTTTTTCTAATGAAAAGATTAAAAATGCCTCAGTGCTAGTTACCTTGTCTAAAATGCAAGGGATCCAGGAGATCCCCCTTCCTCAGCCTCTCCCGACTGAAACCCCCTCCCAGAAACACACCACTGCTACGCTTTTCTCAACCTCACGCTGACAAAGTGCCAGCCTCTACTCCAGGGCATCTCTGCAGAAGCAGCCCTCAGACAGCGAGACGGATTCATGGGAGACAGAATGTTTGCAGAAGTCATGGCAGGCTTCCAGCTGCTGCATGTGCATCCTGTTTCCCACTGAATCAGCCCTGTCAGTTCATCAGTGCTCCGGCGTGGTCAGTTTTGGTGAGCCAAATTACTTCATACATTCCAAGCTTCCAAACTGCTACCTTACAGGTTAGCAACTTGAGAGCTTCACGTTTTACATTTCTTTGTGAAAAGGTGATTCTTATTTTTTACCTGTAAGCAGTGAACTAAATCACAAAATATTTATTCCCTCTACATCAGAAAAGCTAACCAACAGAGGCATTTAGTTTACTTTGACAAATCTGGGGCTATTCTTTAAGTGACTTGCTGCAGTTAATTTTTACATAAAAAAATAAATCCTCCCTCATGGGACATCTTATCCTAATGCTCAGAACTCCAAGTGATTAGAAATGTAAAAAGTGAGGAGACTTTTCCGATACAAACATACGGTACAAACATTTGTGAACTGGTAAAAACCCACATGCGCACAAACACAGACTTCTCTATTTAAATGCTCTTAACTCCTTTGAAGCTGTATTAACACCTCTCACCCACTCAATGTTATTTTACCATCAGAGGAAGCAACATTAGTGCATTTAAATATGACTATGAAGATAGGAAGCAAAGTGCAGTATCAGATACACATTCCACCCTTAGGAGCAAGCGCAACGGCTGCTTCTTAAAACCTAGCGCTGCAGGGCTGATGAACGTGCTACTGGAGTGGACACCAGCTACATATTATCAGTGGTAACACAGGGAAATCTGCATGGCAAACTGGAGCGAGTGAAGAGAGGTGGGCAGTCGGTACAGGAACAGCACCTAGTCCTTGTTTCCATGGAGTAAATGGTGAGCCTCCAAAAGCTCCATTAGCACTGAACACTTTAGGATAATGTATGCTCGAGTCATTTCCTCCCAATAAATTGCTCATTAGCTGTGAAGAGGACAGCTGTTAGGCCATTCTGGCCATTCCCAACCAAAGCTCGCAATCAAAGCCTTTTAAAAGAAAGGGATTTGCCACTAAGTGTCTGATGTTTCTTGCAATTGCCAGCTTCTCTTCTGCAGTTGTGTTGAAAACTGCAGCCCAACTGATCACCCCAGCGTTGGGGAGGGAACTAGAGCACCGGTCACCAGCAGACCTCGATGGCTGGGCTGGCTCAGCCAGCCAGGCAGCACCTCACCACACTGACTCTACTGCCTTCGTCGTACACCAAGCAGCCTTTCTTCTAACTTGCTTAAACTGGCAATATGCAGAAATTAGAGAGTTTACTGAAGTTACACTCACCCCAACACTTCTGACAAGCGCATACAGCTGGATGAATGAGAAAGTGTTTAAATGGAAGGAAGTGCCAGCACAAGGTAAACTACTGTATATGCTGCATTATCAAATTTAGCAGAAGTTTAGTTTCAGTTGCCTTTTGGAACTTACTATAATTCAGGTTTATAGTGTATTTGAGTGGAATTAAGTACCCGGGACAGGATTAACTTTGTCATGTTTCTAGTTTGGTCTGTTCTAGCCTTTCCAGTAACCTCAAACTAGCATGGTAAGAACTTTGCACGGGCTTAAATTTTAAGACTTTTAAGGAATTAAAAGTTACAGAGAATTTTCAAGAACCCACATTTACAGCAGATATTCATCTCAGTGCATTTCCTAATAACTAATTTACAGGTAACAGAGCCAGCCTGGGCAGCAGTATGGTAATATTGAAAGCTATTGCCAATCACACGCTTATCATGCACTGAATAAGATGATATAATCTTTGACATACATACAAGATTTAATAGCTACTCACTTTGTGTGGCCCAGCCAATAAACATTACATTTGAACTGCAATTTCTTCTACCCTTATTGGATTTTAATCTATCAAGAGTGATCCATTGGCTCAGTTGCGTTAGCGATTCCCGCGTCTTGACTATCCATCTCCTCGAGCTCCTCAACAGAGCTTCCCTTTGGCGCTTTCGCCCTGGCACGGAATGTTGTTCCCACCGAATCCAGCACGCTACCGTCGGTGGGCTCGACGGCCAAGCGGGCGGTGCCGCCCGGCCCGGGGAGCGCTTCGGGTGCGGCAGCCGGAAAGCTCCCAGTTTTGGCAGCTGAACTCGCTGCCTCTCCTTTTCTTTGTGATAGATCAACTGACGCTGACTGCTCTGTATTCTGATCCCGCAAGTGTCTATCCATTGAAGCCTGAATAGAGGAGACCATTTCCTGCAACTTTTTTCTCTGTGCCTCAATCAGAGTGGGGTCAAGCTGCCTGCTGTCTCTCATTGTCACAACTCCCGGCGCAATTCGGATAAGCTCGCTGTTACCAGAAGCAGCTGTGAATACAGAAGGCTCAATTTTAGCAGAAGGACTGAAGTCCGTTTCTGTGCTATGCTTTCTTAAAAGTGGTGTTTCCCTGGCTCTTTGATCGTGGTGTTGACTACCAGACGCAGTCCCTAGGGAATGGCCCTTGCCCTGAAATGCAGTTATGTTATGTAGTTGCTCAGATTTCTTTTTCACCACTCCACCGCTACCCAGCTTCAGCATTCCGTGGGAGGGACTTGCTTCCCTGCTTCTTGAAGGAGCTTCTGCTCGCACTTGACTTAAGGCCTCTTTAACCAACTCTTCAACATCAGGACCAATGGGAAAGTGCCCAGCAGCATCCACACACAGCTCCAGTCTGTCTTCCGCTGCGTTGTACACAAAGTTTTTACCAGGCAGGTGTGGAAAAGTACAGTGCTTGCCATCAGCCAAACCTGTAAAGACAGAAAAAGTCATTACTCAAAGCGCTCACATACCTCAAGGCACGCTCTGAACACACAGTAACCCCTGTATTGGGACTTCCTGCATCAAATACAGATAACCAGAGACACAAACTTACTGCTGATGGAGAACAACAGCTGGGGCTCGTGTGCCATGTGACAGCAGTCACAGGGTACCCCAAAGAGGCTGCTGCCTCTGGCGGTAATACGAGGGAAGTTAAAGGAACACCGCACACTCGCAGTAACACAAGCCAAACACCATCACTGCCACCACCACCTCCTGCCCCAAACCCCCACAGAAAACCCACCAAACAAAACCCCCAGAAAGCTGCCAAATCACTGTCTCTCTGGAGCAGTGCTGGTTCAGAGCACTTCCATGCTGGTTGCCACTGCAGGAGGGTCAGGGTGTACAGCTGCTGCTAAGCCCAAGGAATGTCAAATTTGCAATTGTTTGTCTTCTCAGAAAGGAAGTGTTGCTAGATAAACAAAAGCATTTCAAGCTTAGCAAGGTCAGTCGTCCTGGAGATTATAACCATTAACCTTTACAAAACAAACATGAGACATAACATTTTTGATCTGCTGTTTGTTTCACTGTCCCACTTAGAATTTGACCAATCTGCTAAAATGGAGAGTTCACTAGACAAATAGAAGTTTGGAAGCTGCTCTGTACCAAAAATGGGCAACATTTGGTTTCCCAGTTTATCATCACAAAATACAAAATAATTCTTTCAGCTCTGTGATAAAAGCTGTGAGGTGTTATCACTTTAGTGATGACAGCTATCTGCAGATGAAAACTTGGCTGCAACAACTCTCCCCACTTTGCTTCTACCTACTATGCAAGGAGAGCTACAATAAAAACTCCACTTTTTAAAAAGTGCTGGGAATTTGTAAATTGATGGGACTTTTCCTCATATTTTCTCACAGTTCACAAAGAAAAATACCATAAATTATGCAGAAGGGAAGCAACACACCAAGCAAATCCCATTTCTGTGTTATCAGATACAAAGAAATTAAAATAAAAATTCTGGGCATCAATGAAGAAGGTAATTCAAATAATGTGAAACATTATTAAACTGTTGTTATGCTAATGAACCAACTGACCAATTTCACTCATCCTCCACACATTGCTTAGTCACACACTCTCACAGTTGCAGAGAACCTATGGATAAGATTTGGTTTGAAGAACTCCAGACAGAGCTCCTTTCTTTACATAGCCAGGGAACCAATAACCAAACAGCCAAAACACACCAAACAAAGTTTAACCCCAAACACCTACCCAGCTGACTCAGCCCAAAGAACATATTTTAAGTACATGATTTACCAGTTGAACCTTCATTTGCAAGAGGGCGAGCTGTACAGCTCCTATGATGGACCAAAACTGCCTCTGAAACTGCAGTCCGGAATTCTCAGTGTAAGATCTTAACCAAGGTCTACTAAATCAAATCGTGAGTAACGGCACCTACACTTGATGGAAAGCTTTGGGACAAATGTCCAGTGTAACAGCTGCATTGTTACACCAACTAAAATACTACAAATAGGCAAGGAGCTTCCTTAAGTGAAAAGGGTTCAGACTGTTGCACGCTATAATTCTTTAATGCGGAAATTCAGTAATCCATAAAATGCTAAAATCATGCAAGTATGTTAATCCTGAAATAGCAACTCTACCTACCAAGGCAGTGTAAAATACCTGCGTGCACAGAGCAATGCAGTAGTGTTCAAACACAGAACATCACCTCCCACAGCCTCTGGTCTTACACCGTCAGTTAGCCAGACTGCCAGAGACAGACTCCCCTTTTCTGGGAGTTAACGGGGTAAAATCCCTTGGATTCATTTCAGGTTCTCAGCTCTGGCTTATCATTAATTGCTCCAAAGTTTCCTTTCCATCAGGCACTGTTTAAGGTAATTCACTTACCACAGACACTGCACCAGTCTTTGCCGTACGAGGAGAGTAAAAGACAGAAAACCAAAGGAAACAGATCTGCTCTGAGACACTTGCATGCTAATTCTGCTGCCCAGGCCAATAATCTGTGCAGTACCCCCTGTCTATTAAGAAGCACGCTAGAAAGATGAATTGCTTGCCCAGTAAGTGTTTTAAAGCATAGCAGGAATAGGTCCTGTGATCTTCCCTTTGTTTGAGCTTTCCAGAGGGAAAAAAAAACCCAAAACAAAAATCAGTTCACTTACTGAAGTTGTCCAATTCCAGAAGTTTCAATGGAGACTGCGGTTGCAGAGAAAGTTTCAGAGAAGACAGTGAAGTGGAATGAACTAGTCTTAGTCAGAGTCCCTAGTCTTGGGCCTCCATATTAAGAAAATTAAAATGTACCATGGTAATAAAACAGAAATGTATTTATGGTTACAAGTGACTCGATACCAATCTACCATTTAAAACATTTGAAAACAGAGGAAGGAAGGAAAGAAAGGAAGAAAACAAACCCCAAAACTACCTGTGGTTTTCTTCATTATGCTGTAGAATACTCCACCCTGCTGAAACAGCTGAGGAAGCCCCTTTGCGTAAGACCAAACATCTTCTCCTGTAAAAGTCAAACACAGTCATTAAACAGTCACATTTTAACATTACAGACAATGGCTGAAAAGGTCACTCCTTGAATTAAAAGCTGAATCCTCGCTCTCTCCTATGCAATTAAGAATATGAAGCTTTATTGCAAGTTCACAGAACTTGCAATAGAGCCCAGGACACTGACAAGCTTCCACTGTCTGCAGACAAACATCCTGCATGTCCTAGCACAAAGGCTCCCAAGTTCGATCTGGTCCAAGCTGTAGCTCCTGGTTCTCTGCCAGGCCCCACCCAGCACTCTCCACTCCCCTCCTAGCCATGTTCCACACAGACCCGGCCAAGCCTAACGCGCTGCCAAAATCCACGCGCAGACCCTTGCACGTTAAAACCCCAATTCTCTACCCCAACACCTTCTCAAACACCAGATCTCCCTCGCAGGGCTGCCATCCAGCAGACCTGAGCATGGCTGCGACGTGAGCATCCCGAGAGGCAGCTGTGCAGAAGCTGTGGCTGCACCTTGCTGTTCTGGAGCTAGGAACCAGCTGCGAGGCCTCCCCAGCACTGCTGGGTAACTGGCAGCTTTCAAAGATGCCAAAAATGTCCTTGAAATGTGACAACTTTAAATGCCACTGAGAGGAGGAAAAAAAAATCCCCTCAAGACTATGTAAGGAAAGGCATATAAAGAACAGGGAAAATGGGTTACAGTGTCAGAATATCAGTGCCCCAGCACTTTTACCTAAAGACAGGAGACCTACATAATCCGGTCCATCTGAAATGCATTCCCTGCAACCACATATGCTCTGGTTCTCTGCATTCATTTGCACACCAAGCTCACAGGTTTGGCCTTCATTTCCTAGCAAGAGTAACAAGGTAACAAACCAACAACTACTCTTCTTTCTTATTTTCCATGATCTACTGAAGAAGGAGGTCTTGCCTCTTGACTTTATCCCAGTAACTCCTGGCCACTGGCTTGGTAATAAGTTTGCAGCTCTTTTCCAGCCTTCACTAACTCCACTAAAAAAAATAAAAGTTAAACAAAATTAAAAGGAGAAAACGGAGGCTCAGGGGAGACTTCCTCGCTCCCTGAAGGAATGTTGTAGCAAGGTGAGGTCAGTCTCTTTTCCCAAGGAACAAGTGATAGGACAAGAGGAAATGGCCTCAAGTTGTGGCAGGGCAGGTTTAGGTTGAACATGAGGAACAATTTCTTCCCCTCCAGGGCTGTCCCAGGCTGCCCAGGGCAGGGGTGCAGTCCCCGTGATCCCTGGAGGGGTTTCCAAGCCGTGGTGCTGAGGGACATGGGGTAGTGGTGCCCTGGCTGTGCCAAGTTAATGGTTGGACTTGGTGCTCTTAAAGGTCTCTTCCTACCAGAATTATTCTAAGATTCTGTGATTTTACAGCTCTCCCTTCCTCCCCTCCATTGCTACTGCTCTCCCTCTCCAAAGGGCTGCACAGAGGGAGGACAATCACTACTGGCAAGACTTGCTCTAAAGCTTTTGCTGTTTCCAAAGGGATTCACCACAACCCTGCAGCCCTCTTCTCATTCACATTCCAAAACACACATCCCTGTACACAACGGCTCCAGAGCTTCACTGCTCGTGGCTCTTCATTTCCCTCCCAAGTCTTCCTGATGGTTTAAACACTGCCCATGGAATCAAAAGAACCTCTACACTGGTAAGTAACAGAACAGAGCTGTCCAGTCTAGGGAAGCCTGGGGAGGCCACACAGTTGCCAACTGCACACTAAGGATCCAGATAGCACTGCACCCAACAATCCATGCTCACCCAAAGAGCTCCATCCCTACCACGGGGCAACCACGAGGCTCTTAGAAACAGCCCGGGCCCAGTTTCCACACATTAGTGGCCTTCTCCAAGGAAGGATTCCCTGTGTGCTCTGGGCATGACTTTTTGAGCCTTGTACCAGAGAAGCATCACTGTTCAGATCACCTTTTATGCACCAGGAACAAGGACTACGTGCAGAAAAGTATGGAGAGCAGGGCTCAAAACAAAGCATCAGCCACTGAAAGAAACGCAACCAAGGGTGCTGTTTTGATAAAGAGACCTCCGACTGGAACACCAGAAAAAAACCCACAATTGCAACTGGACTTTCCCAGATCAGAGGAACTAGGGTGTGTGATTCAACTAAACGACATTTGAGGTTTCCACATTTTTGCTGCTAGTTGGGTTTTGCTGATTGTTTTGGGCTTGTTTACCATGGCAGTAAGATATATTTACAGGTCACAAGTTAATTTGTGTGATCGTTTAGTTACATTAAAAACTCCCTCAAGACACCATGTTTACCAAAGAGAGGATGTTCTCCTCACCGTTCCTACTCCAGAACACACCCCCTCAGACCAGACCTCAGCCCCACAACAAATGAAGACGATGCACCCTGCCCCCAAGCCTGCCTCATACGCTGCCAAAAACAGTAGGTGCAGATGAAGCTATGCCAGTGGAAGCCCAAGACCATCACATCACACAGCAGAGCGGACACACAGGAGTGCAAAAGAAATCAAAGGCTCAGCTGACAAACACAGGTTATCAAGGAACTACAGCTGGCTTCAAAGCAAGCTGGGTAATTGCAAGCAAATCCTGGTATCAATTAATACATTTCATTTAAATCTGGCTATTTTATTTCTTGTGTACTGACAAATTCATCAATGTGAAAAACAGATTCATACTTGGCTTGCATGTATCCAGAGTGCTTCAGCATGAGAGGAATTAATTCTGTTTAAAAATATAACCTTTTAACTATATTAATGTAAAATTACAATTCCTTCAGTAATTCCCCTATCAAATTCTGTATTTTGAGCTAAACAAAAACAACAACAGAGGAGAAAGCTTTACAAAACCTCATGTGTGGCAAGTTAAATGGTCCAGAAGTTACAGTACCTGATTTCCCAGGGCTTATTTTTAAATTATAATCAGCAAAATTGAAGAACACTGCCTTCCTTTCCCAATTAAGACAGCTTTTAAACCCGCACTTGCCCTGCACTTTGGAACTGGGGTGTAAGTGTCAGAGCGAGGAGGTGGCTGTCGATTCAGCACGCTAGCTTGCGAGAGACACCAGAGTTAAAACAATCAGGCTTGGAAAAGAATCAAAGTTCTGCTTGATGAACTTCTGACACACCACTCTGATTACGTAATGGTTTCGTTTCTAAAACATCACATGCTTTAGCCACGCCAAATCCCTCCAGCCAAAGAGAAGGCTCCCACAAAAAAACCCTGTAAACGATGCTATTCAACTGGTTCATTGAGCTAAATGTAGAATAATTAGTTCTACTTCCTGCCACTAAGCAGGAGGAACTGGGAAACCTGAAGAAAAAAGTACACAAACGAAGGTCCAAGTTTCCCTGAGTCCAAATATGAAAATAAAAACCACAGGCACCTGAGAAAAGTCCTTTTGTCTTGAATGATTAACAGCTAGATTTACGCAACTGACAATCTCCAGGCATAGCCTTGCAACCCTGTGTCCACCTTTGGGATTCAAGTCTGTGTCTAGATTCTCCCAGCTCCTCCTCATCTTACATTCTGAATGATGCTTTCCCCAGCTCTTTAAAAAGCTCAGCTCTTCACTTCAAATTAGCAGAGTAGCTGAGGAGACAACGTTGTGTCAATTCGCTGAAACCAGCGGGGAGAAAGGCCAGGACTAAGTCCTGCTACCAAGGTGAGTCTGGTCCTCAAACTTCCAGTGAGCAGACACTCAGTGTCCCCTTCCCACCTTTGCCATGGATTTATCTCCTGAAACTTGAGGGAGATGTAGGGAAAAAAAAAAAAAAGAGAGCATGTAGCTCACAGACATGCACATCAGATGTGTGCCCAATGAGAGACAGGACAAACACAGAGCAGAGGAAACCCAGCAACTTGCAAACAGCAATTTTTAGCCAACAGAACCATCCCTGCACAGACAGAACGAGGGGCTCACGTACACATTTTAAAAAGTCACAACACTCAACAGATCCCTGAGAGCACGTTAAAGGTGCTTCTAGCAGATGGAGAAAGGAACTCATCTTCTCCGTGGTCACAGAAAACCATCAAAGAAAAGATCGGTATTTAACAGCAGTTTGTAAAATGTTCTCTTCTACTTAAAAATCCCGTTCTAAGGTACGACCTGAAGGCAGCCTTACCCATCAGCGTTGCCAGCAGACAGAGGGAATACATCTCCTTATCGACCTGCTCCTGCAGCTCCTTGGATGAGATTTTACTAGTCACGGCGACGTCTTCGTGCTTGCCGGCGTGGGCCGCGTGCGCCGCAGCAGCCTGCCTGCCCTCCTCCTTGCCTTTCAGGATTTCTATCGCGACTCTGTCGCCGTGCTGCAGGGGGACGGGCTCGTTCTCCATCCCTTCTTTGGGCGGCAGCAGCTCCTTGGGCGGGAAGCCGTAGCGAATGCACTGCAAATAGGGGGGGATATTGAATTCTCTCGCTATGCTTTCCTGCAGCTCCAGGAAGGTGGTAGCGCACTTCAGGGTGAGCATGGACTGCCTCCCGTCGCTTGTGGTTATCCGGATCTTCTTTTCTTTCGCGGACGTCGGGGAGTAGGGGGTCTTCGTCGGGGTGGCGGGGGCGGAGGAGGGCCCCTCCCGAACGGCCCCCGGAGAAGCAGTCCGAGGTTGCCCTTTATGCTCTTGTTTCAATTTTTCACTTTTCCGTTTCTGCATGACGGAAGCCTGGTCCGCAATGTTCTGCTGAATAGTTCTTTCGGCTTTGCTCATGTTCAGCTCCTCCTTGTGCAAAGTTTTTGTCTTCTGTCCAGTCAAAATGATTTTGGTTGGAAGCTGGGACTCTAACTCTTGTCCCTGCTGTACATCAGCAGCTCTTTGGGCGTGAGCACCATCA
This sequence comes from Actenoides lindsayi, assembly GCA_025331215.1. Classification (NCBI taxonomy): domain Eukaryota; kingdom Metazoa; phylum Chordata; class Aves; order Coraciiformes; family Alcedinidae; genus Actenoides; species Actenoides lindsayi. The sequence goes on along the minus strand of WTSP01001583.1, from coordinate 2,330 downwards.
ATATTTACAGGGGTATAATCGTCGGGGTTCTTTTTGGCAGTTTGATGCAATATTGTGTTGACAACTTTCTGAACGAGAATCTCGCTCCCAAATTCACCAGGGAAGTGCTTGGTAACAAGTTTCATGGCGACATCATACACATTGCTGTTCAGAGATGTGTCGCTTTCGTACTGGAACCAGTAGACGGTCTCTCTCACCACTCTACCACCCCACTCTAGAGTAATAGGAAAAGCTTCGGGGAGATTGTCGTACTCTTTACCTTCCCAGTAGTGCTTGAATCCACAGCCACATTTGCCACCTGTAGACCTGGTATTAGTTCTGTCCCCATCCAAATACAAAACAGATCCGTCTTCTCGGACACGACGCACCAAGTTACCGTGACACCAGTTACAAGCAGTCAAACTACTCAGGCTATAGTCTGGCACCAGCACATCCTTTGCGGGGTTGTAAGAACACACCAAACTGTTCAGGGGGAAGCTGTAATTCTTGTCAGGCCTTAGCTGGCCGTGGGTACTCTTTGCCAGGTTATAGAGCTTCCCGCCAGGAGCCAGCCACTCTGGAGGAACGTGGTGCTCGGAAAGGGCCCCGCAGATGAGGCACCTGTGAAGGCGGTTGTCCATCACCGCTTTTTTGGCAGCTGCGGTGACTTCTTCAGGCTGGACTCCAATGACACCAGTCCTTCTGTAGAAATACTGATGAACATCAGCCACGAGACTGGGATGGATACCATGTTTGCTCATGAAAACCTCCTCCATTGCAGCAACAAGCCTCATCAAGTACTTATCTTGCAAACTTCTGTCTCCTCCAATAACACAACCACCGTCCTCCTCTAACTTGATGTACTTTTTGATGAGGTCTTGAGGAACTCCCCAGGCTTTAGGAAGCAGCTTCCTAGGCAGTTTAGGTAAAGCAGCACCTTTTATTCCAACTAGAGGAATATAATGGTTACGTCCTGAGCTACTCCACGCGATGCAGATTGGCTTGTTCAACATGCCATCTTTTCCCATGCATTTTTCTAGGGGTACGAGACCCGGGAGGAACGTTGCCGAATAATCTCCAGAGCTTCGCATTCCGCTCAAGGAGTCCAACAGGATGATAGGCCGGTGAAGCACATTGGCCAGCCCGAAGATGTGAATGTTCCTAAGGCCCATCGGCACACCTTCTGGAGGAACGAACGAAGGGTCGCACTCATTGATAATGTCCTCCCACTCCACGGCATCAATAAAGTCGTGGAAAAGTGCCTTGTAGTGACTCAGATTCTCCTCAAAATGCTTCTTTAGATTCTCCCGCAGAGCGTGCCAGAACAGTTCCCTGCCTACGAGTGCCCGCGAGACTGCGTGGACGAGGCAGTGGCCATCTCCATCCACGTGGACTGGAATGAGGCACTCCTGGCTGTTGTTGGCCTTCTTGATGTCTTCCAGGGTGTCGTGCAGGTAGATGAGGCTGCCGGAGCGGTCCTTCCCGTAACCGATGGTTTCGACGTGCTCCGGCTCGATGAGGAAGGCGCGGTCGCCCAAGAGGGAGCAGTCAAAGATGTCTCCCTGGTTCATCTCCGTCAGGAGCTTGGCTTTCCCGGTCTGCTTGTCCATACCGTAGCGGGCCAGGATGGGGGCCAGGAGCTTGCAGTGGTAGTTGGAGAGGCCCATGACTTTGACGAGCTCGGTGTTCCTGCGGGGCGGGCCGGCGCCGCTGACGCCCAGCAGCGCGTTCCGCAGCAGGTTGTGCAGCACCAGGTCGGGGTCCGTCACCTCCTCCACGGCCAGCAGCTGCCGCTGCTCGTGGCGCTGCCCGCAGTCCGTGCACTCGATGCTGCCGCTGCCCTGCGGCCCGTGGGCCGGGAAAAACAGCCGAGCCTGGCATTTAGGGTCGGGGCAGGTGCCCGAAAAGATGCGCCGGTCCCGCTTCTTGGAGGCGGCGGGAGGCGGCGGCTGCGGCTGCTGCTGAGGAGACGGCGGCGGTGGCGGCGGCGGCTGTTGCTGCTGCTGAGGCTGGGACATGGCTCTGCTCCGGCCGGGCTCCTCCGCGCTCACAGGCTCATCCCCCGCGCCTCCGCTAACGGCCGGCGCCTGACAAACGGAGCCGCTGCCGCCGCCGTCCGTCGGCCGCCCATCCACCGAGAGCTCTCCCGCCGCCGCCGCCGCTCCTCGCCCCCACCCCGGCAAACGCGGAAGCCGCCGCCGTTTTCTGCCTCTTCGCCGCCTTGGCCGTTGCCCGCAACGCAACGGCCTCTGGCACTTCCCCGCTCAGGGCGCAGGCGCGGCGCCGCGGGGGCCCTCGGGAACGGTCGTTTTCTCCGCCGCCCGGAAAGGCAGCGGGGACGGAGCGGAAAC